>JAODAL010006146.1:0-136395 GCA_025379985.1 Phyllomedusa bahiana
AATTCTTCGAAAAACCCCACACCCTTTACCCCCGTGTGAGCATTTTCCAAAGCTCCATGCTATTCTATTTCAGGAAGGGCAAAGGGACTTTGGGAAAAAAACTTGGTCTTTGGGGGGGATTGTGAAGGTAAGATGTTTGAATAAAATATTTTTTATATTATAAATTAGAAATCCCAAGCTTTTCCCCTTATAAGGCATTTCACTGAGGGGAATCCATTTTGGGAAAATGATGCACAAATATAAGAAGCTAAGATGGCTCAGAGTCCCCACTTGTTACTGTTTCCCAAAGATTGCCTCCACTATTGTCCCCCTTTTTCCTGAATTTTCTTTTCATGGAAAACACTGAAGTTTTGGCTAATGCAATCCCAGAATTTTTTCCCCAAACAGCGTGGCCCAAATAAACTGTACTTAAAGCTGCCTAAATAGGACAACATCCTTTCCCTCTCTTCTCTACTGCCCTGCGTTTACTTGATTAATTTATACAAATATGTGTGAATGCTTTGCTTTGTCAGAATTGCTTGGAACATGAATGAAATCTGACCCAGAACCCTGGTCTGACTAAATTTTCTAACGGCCGATACATTTCCCCGATCGAAATTTGGAATACCGGGGCAAACGGGTGAACCCCCCAATGTTGGTAAACGACCCCCAACAATGGAACCATTCATACCCAATCACACCATTCGCACCGATATTCGAGCAGCGAAGTTGCGCCCCAAATTTTTTATCCTACCCCTGGTCCCCCACAATACATCCGTGTTTAAACAGGACGGGATGCTAGTCTAGCCCCCGATATCCAGAATTTTTTGGGAACTCCCCGGCCCTAAAAACGTAACCTTTTTTTGGGCATTTTTCGGGGGCTGGCCTGCCCTTTTCATGGCGTGAGGACTTGTGTGCCTGCAGCTCCTGAAAAATCCTGCCAATATCCTGATTTATTGACCCTGTGAGTGGCTGTTGATATCCACAACTATAAGAAGAGCCTACATGAAAGCCTGCTGCTGCCGTTGAGTATTTTATTTACCTTGTGGAGGTTTGTGCGGTTCCGCAAGCTGCCTGCAGCCCCAGAGCCTGGGTGGCAAGGGACGCGAGATCTGGCGGGAAGCTGAGGCATGCATCTCCTGACACCTTCCACAGGAGAGCCTGCTAGCCACAGACAGACAGTCGCTCTGACTGGAGGTGATCAGCGCAGCAAAGGAAGTGTGGGCATATGGTGTTGCCGGGGGCCCCTGGAGCGGGGGCCCGAATTTAGCTTTAATGCGCACAAGAAATGGGAGTGGAATGGAGGCAGAGGCAAGTGATTTGGCCCCAAAAACCCATTCCGGGGGAACCGGGGAAAAGGGGGGTGTGGAAATAATTTTTGGAGGAGTTTTGCGGTGGGCAATATTAGTGGCCCCGTAAACCACCCCTTTACACAGTACGGGGCCCTGGGTTATTCTTGCCGCCATTTTTCCGCCATTTTGGCCCCATAAGCTGCTATGGGTGGGAAGGAGAGACGTTCCAGCGCCATCTTTACTTTGGAGCCTGTAAAAGAGCCTGCCTCTCAAACACTACACGCTCTTTCTAGTGTTGGTCTGAACCCTTCTCTAAGCATGTGGGCACCTGGCTCTCTAATCTAGCCATAACACTATTACACAGCCGTTTGGGACAGAGTCCTGCTACTGTCCTTTTAAGGACAGTGGAATCTGTTTAATTACACTACAGCACCGGTTCTACGCAAAAGGGGCCCTCACTCATCACAACCCCCTTTTCCAAAAAACTCCTGGGGGAAAAATAACAGCTGCTGGCCGGTTGTAGTAATTGACTTTCAATAAAATCCTACTCTTCTATACCAAGTTTTGAGCCCTCCACACAACTACTTGCTGAAAACCACTTGTGGAATTGGGGCAACACCTGCTGGCATTTTTACAAAAAACCCCTTCCCCGCATCAAAAAACCCGGCTAAACTCTGAACTCACATTGTCAAACATCTTTCACGTCCTTATTGCACTGCTGATACTTTTTGTTCGCAACGGGAAATTTTAGTCCCCCTCCCAAACCCTTCCCCGTGTGGGACCCAACAAAGCCTCCACGGCACCTTCCTCCACCCCAAAAAAGACCACGGTGGACATGACGAACCAGACGAATGAGTCCTCCCTCTCTGAGCCCTCTCTCAGCGGGGCCTTTGACACTGAGAAAATAATGGCAGCCATTGCGACCTGTCAGGCCACCCTAACCACCAAAATAGACCATTTATAGCTGGACGTTAACAAACTCCGCCACGATATGGATAAGATCCGGGAGCGGTACGTAGAATCAGCGAGGTGGAAGATACTGCAAACGCCAACCAAGAGTTTATCCGTACTCTACAGCAACAAGTCAAAATTCTACAGGCCAGGGCGGAAGATGCAGAGAACCGAGCCAAGTGTCCCGACCAAGCCACTGCCACCGGGTGCTCTGCCTCGTCCTTTCATCCTGAAGCTTCTTAATTACAGGGATAGGGACCTCGTCTTGTTGACTGCCAGGCGGAAGGGGGACATTGTTTATGAGAACAGCAAATTATCCTTCTATCCTGATTTCACATCTGAAGTCCAGAAGAAAAGGAGACAGTTCACACACGTACGAAGCCGTCTCAGGAATGCTGGGATTAAATACGCGATGCTCTATCCCACTGACCCACTGCTGGTGGAGCTGGATCACCCAGGCCTGCCTGCTTGCTTCCCCACCCTCTTGGAGCCCTGGCCCCGCAGGGGAATGTGCCTGGACACATGCTCGTTGAGATCTATCTCCCTAGAATGTCTGATCACTCTGACCGCCTTCCTGGAGACCTGTCCCCGCAGGAGAAGTTGCCAAGAGCCCCTTGTGCACTGACTCCCCCGCCTTCAGCAGACTCCCCTGCCTTGGGCTCTGACTCCCCTGCCTTGAGCTCTGACTCCCCTGCCTTGAGCAGTGACTCCCCTGCCATGAGCTCTGACTCCCCTGCCTTGAGCAGTGACTCCCCTGCCTTGAGAAGGGTCCCCTGCCTTGAGCACTAACTCCCCTGTCTTGAGCACTGACTCCCACGTGCTGAGCAGAGTCCCCTACCTTGAGCACTGACTCCCCTACCCTGAGCAGAGTCGCCTGCCTTGAGCACTGAGTTGCCTGCCTTGAGCACTGACTCCTCTGCCTTCAGCAAAGTCCCCTGCCTTGAGCACTGACTCTCCTATCTTGAGCACTGACTCTGCCACCCTGAGCAGAGTCCCCTGCCTGAGCACTGCTTCCCCTGCCTTTAGCACTATTTCCCCCCCGGCTGCCCTTGGCGCTTGGACACCCAGGCCTACGTGCTCACTCTGCCCGCCCGCCTGGAGCCCTGGCCCTGCAGGGGAAGGTGCCTGGACCCGCTGCTGGTGGTGCTGGATCACACAGGGATGTCAGCACTCTTCCACGCCCTCAAGGGGCCCTGGCCTTGAGCACTGACTCCCCTGTCTTGAACACTGACTCCCGCTCGCTGAGCAGAGTCCCCTGCCTTGAGCGCAGAGTCCCCTGCCTTGAACACTGACTCCCCTGCCTTGAGCACTGACTCCCCTGTCTTGAGCACTGACTACCACGCGCTGAGCAGAGTCCCCTACCTTGAGCACTGACTCCCACGCGCTGAGCAGAGTCCCCAACCTTGAGCACCGACTCCCCTACCCTGAGCAGAGTCGCCTGCCTTGAGCACTGACTTGCCTGCCTTGAGCACTGACTCCTCTGCCTTCAGCAGAGTCCCCTGCCTTGAGCACTGACTCCCCTATCTTGAGCACTGACTCTCCCGCCCTGAGCAGAGTCCCCTGCCTTGAGCACTATTTCCCCCGGCTGCCCTTGGCGCTTGGACACCCAGGCCTACGTGCTCACTCTGCCCGCCCGCCTGGAGCCCTGGCCCTGCAGGGGAAGGTGCCTGGACCCGCTGCTGGTGGTGCTGGATCTCCAGGGTTGTCAGCTCTCTTCCCCAACCTCCTGGAGCCCTGGCCCAGCAGAGGAAGGTGCCTTGACCCGCTGGTGGTGGGGCTGGATCACACAGGGATGTCAGCACTCTTCCACGCTCTCCAGGGGCCCTGGCCCTGCAGGAGAAGGTGCCTTGACCCGCTGCTGGTGGAGCTGGATCACCCAGGCACACCTGCTTGCTTCACCACCCTCCCAGAGCCCTGGCCCCGTAAGGGCAAGCTGGAATCCCTCGGTGATCTAGCTCCACCAGAAAGGTCCTCGCCTTGAGTACTGACTCCCCTGTCTTGAACACTGACTCTCCCGCGCTGAGCAGAGTCCCCTGCCTTGAGCGAAGAGTCCGCTGCCTTGAGCACTGACTCCCCTGCCTTGAGCACTGACTCCCATGCCTTGAGCACTGACTCCTCTGCCTTGAGAACTGACTCCTCTGCCTTGAGAACTGACTCCTCTGCCTTGAGAACTGACTCCCCTGCCTTGAGAACTGACTCCCCTGCCTTGAGCACTGACTCCCCTGCCTTGAGCACTGACTCCCCTGCCTTGAGCACTGTCTCCCCTGCCTTGAGCACTGACTCCCCTGCCTTGGGCAGTCTCCCCTGCCTTGAGCACTGACTCCCCTGCCTTGGGCAGAGTCCCCTGCCTTGAGCACTGAGAAGTTGCCAAGTGCCCCTTGAGCACTGGCCTCCCTACCTTGAGCACTGACTCCCACGCTTTCAGCAGAGTCCCTTACCTTGAGCACTGACTCCCCTGCCTTGAGCACAGACTCCGCTGCCTTCAGCAGAGTCCCCTGCCTTGAGCAATGACTCCCCTGTCCTGAGCACAGTCCCCTGCCTTGAGCACTGATTCCCCTGCCTTGAGCCCTGACTCCCCTACCTTTGGAAGAGTCCCCTGCCTTGAGCACTTACTCCACTGCCTTGGGCAGACTCCCCTACCTTAACCATTGACTCCCCTGCCTTAAGTAACATTATATACAGACAGCACTCCACAAGTAGGTTATGCAAAAAAAGTTGAATTTATTTCATATGTCTTCACTGTATCCTTGAAGCAATATGTAAAGTGACATTAAAGTCATGTGACGTTTCGGTCAGTCTGGGATCTTTTTAAAACTAATGTCACAAGGTTCTGTAGTTAAAGAAGAAGAGGAGATAGGGCCGCAGCCCGGAGATGTGTACAGTGCAGCGATCAGATGCCCAGGGTTGTCAGCTCTCGTCCCCGACCTCCTGGAGCCCTAGCTTAGCAGGTGAAGGTGCCAGGACCCCCTGCTGATGGTGCTGGATCACTAAGGGTAGTCACCTCTCTTCCCCGCCCTCCTGGAGCCGTGGCCCTGCAGGGGAAGGTGCCTGGACCCCCTGGTGGTGGTGCTGGATCACCAAAGGTAGCCAGCTCTCTTCCCCGACCTCCTGGAGCCCTTGCTCCGCAGGGGAAGGTGCCTGGACCCCCTGTTAAATGAGCTCTGTCCCACTGGAATGTCTGATCCCTCGGCCACCCCTCCTTGAGCCCTGTCCCCGCAGGAAAAGTTGCCAAGAGCCCATTGAGCACTGAATTTCCTGCCTTGAGCGCTGATTTCCCCGCCTTTAACAGAGTCCCCTGCCTTGAGCTCTGACTTCCCTGCCCTGAGACAGAGTCAACTGCCTTGAGGGCTGACTCCCCTGCCTTGAGCAGTGACTCCCCTGCATTGAGCAGGGTCCCCTGCCTTGAGCACTGACTAACCTATCTTCAGCAGGGACTCCCCTGCCATGAGCAGAGACCCCTGCCCTGAGCAGACTCCCCTGCCTTGAGCGGACTCACAAACCTTGAGCACTGACTCTCCTGCCTTCAGCACTGACTCTCCTGCCTTCAGCACTGACTCCCCTGCCTTGGGCAGAGTCCCCTGCCTTGAGTAGTGACTCCATTGCCTGGAGCACTGACTCCCCTGCATTGAGCACTGTCTCCCCTGTTTTGAGCACTGACTCCCCTGCCTTAAGCAGAGTCCACTGCCTTGAGCACTGACTCCCCTGCCTTGAGCACTGACTCCCTTGCCTTCTGGAGAGTCCTCTGCCTTCTGCAGACTACCCTGCCCTGAGCAGAGTCCCCTGCCTTGAGGACTGACTCCCGTGTCTTGAGACCTGACTCTCCTGCCTTGGGCAGTATCCCCTGACTTAAGCACTGACTCCCCTGCCTTGTGCACTGACTCCTCTGACTTGAGCAATGACTCCACTGGTGCCTTGACCGCGGCTGGAGGAGCTGGATCACCCAGGGTTGTCAGCTCTCTTCCCTGATGTCACGGAGCCCTGGCTCCGCAGGGGATGGTGCTTGGACCCCCTGTTCGATGAGCTCCGTCTCCCTGAGATGACTGATCACTCGGCCACCCCTCCTGGTGCCCTGTCCCCGCAGGAGAAGCTGACAAGAAAGAGCCCCTTGAGCACTGGATTTCCTGCCTTGAGCACTGACTGCCCCGCTTCAAACATAAACCCCTGCCTTGAGCTCTGACTCCCCTGCCCTGAGACAGAGTCCCTACCTTGAGCACTGACCCCCCTGCCTTGAGTAGCGACTCCTCTGCCTTGGCAGTGTCCCCTGCTTTTAGAACTGACTCTCTTTTCTTGAGCACTGACTCCCCCGACCTGAGCAGATTCGCCTGCCTTGACACTGAAATCTCCTGCCATGAGCAGGAGTCACCATGCCTTGAGCATGACTCCCCTGCCTTCTGCACTGAATCTAATGCCTTGAGCACTGACTCCCCTGTTTTCAGTCCCCGCCTTTGAGCATGTCTTCAGCAGAGTCCCCTGCCTTTAGCACTGACTCTCCTGTCTTTAACACTGACTCCACCGCCCTGAGTAGAGAACCCTGCCTTGAGCACTGACTCCCCCACCCTGAGTAGAGACCCCTTCCTTGAGCACTGACTCCCCTGCCCTGAGCAGAGTCCCCCGCCTGGGGCACGACCCCCCTGCTTTAGCAATGACTCCCCTGCCTTGAGTATTGATTTCCATGCCTTGGGCAAGCCCTGGCCTTGAGCAGTGATTCCCCTGCCTTGGGCACTGACTCCCCCCCCCCAGAGCAGAGGTCCCCTGCCTTTAGCACTGACTACCCTGAATGAGACCATGATTCCCTGCCTTGGGCAGCATCCCCTGCTTAAGCACTGACTCCCCTGCCTTGGGCACTGACTCCACTGCTGCAGTCACCCCTGCTGGGGAGTTGGATCACCCAGGGTTTTTCAGCTCTCCTCCCACCCTCCTGAAGCCTTTACCCCACGGGTCGAAGGTGCTTGGCCCCGTGCTGGTGGTGTTGGATCACCCAGGATTTCTCAGCTCTTTTCCCCCGATGTCCTGGAGCCCTAGCCACGCAGGGGAGGGTGCCTGGACCCGCTTTTTGTGGAGCTGGATCACCCAGGCCTTCCAGCTTTTTTCCACGTCCGACTGGAGCCCTAAGCCCTGCAGTGGAAGGTGCCCCGGACCCACTGCTTGGTGGAGCTGGATCACCGAGGGATTCCAAATTACTTCCCCAAAACTCCTGGAACCCTGGCCCGCAGGAGAAATTGCCAAGAGTCCCTTGAGCATGGGTTTCCCTGCCTTGAGCAGAGTCCCCTCCCTTGAGCATGACTCCCCCGCCTTGAGCAGATTCCCCTGCCTTGAGCACTGACTCCCCCGCCTTGAGCACTGGACTTCCCCTGCCTTGAGCCCTGACTCCCTGTCTTGAGCATCCTCCCCCACCCCCAGCAGTGTCCCCTGCTTGAGAAATGCCTCCCCTGCCTTGAGCACTGCCTCCCTTCCTTGGCACTGCCTCCCCTGCCTTGAGCATGCCTCCTCTGCCTTGAACACTGCCTTCCTGCCTTGAGCACTGACTCCCTTCCCTTTGGGGAGTGTCCCCTGTCCCTTAGCAGACCCCCCTTAAACTTGAGGGGGATTTTTCTTCCCCCTTTTTTGGTCAGGGGGGAAACCCACTGGGGGCCCAGAGCCCCTGACTCCCCTGCCTTGGGCAGAGGGCCCCTGCTTGAGCCCCCAACTCCCCTGCCTTGCAAAATGGAATCCCCCGCCCTTTAAACCCTGACTCCCCCCCACTTTAGTTAAAATGGCTTTTCCCCTTTCCCCTTGAAACAGGAGTCCCCCCCCCGCCTTGAAATACGCCCCTCTGCCATTGGGGCAATGTTTTTCCCCGGCTTTTCCCTTTGGAAATTGGACACCCCAAACCTGCTTTCTCACTACCTTGGGGCCAATTTTTTCCCCCTGACTTGAGCACTGAAAATCCCCTGTTGAGCAGAGGCCCCTTTTTTGGCAAAGGGCTCCGCTGTTTAAGCACTGCTCCCCCGCCCCCTGACAGGGCCCTTTTCCTTGAGCAAATGAAATTTCCCCCGCCCTTTGGGTCCTGACCTTTCCCCCCCCGTTCCCGCAGGTCCCCCATTTTCCTTGGGGCAAAATTTTTCTAACCCGCCTTGGACAGTGTCCCTGTCTTGACCTTTAACCCCCCCTTTCGTAGTCCCGCCCCCCCTGCCTAAACACGATTCCCCTTCTTTGAGCACCGACTCAACCCGCCTTGAGCAACCCCACCTCCCCCTTTCCTTGGGAAATGACTCCCCTGCCTTGGGAACTGAAATCCCCTGCCTTGGGAAAATGACTCCCCTGCCTTGAGCAGAGTCCCCTGCCTTAGAAATACTTCCCCACCTTTAGCACTGTTTCCTCCTGGGTGGGTCTTGGAGCTTAAAAAAACCCAGGCCTGCCTGCCTGCTCTATCTGCCCGCCCACCTGGAGGGCCTTTCCCCCCCCCAAGGGAATGTGTGTTTCCCCCCCGGGTGGTGGTGCTGGATCATCCACGGCTTTTAACCCTCTTCCCCTTCCCCCCCCCCTCCCTTGGGGGCAATGGCCCTGCAGGGGGGGGGGTGCCATGAAACCCCTGTGGTGGGGGTTGGGAAAACCTGGAATTCCTTGCCCCCTTTCTTCCCCCAAACCCCCAGGGGCCCAGCTCGCAGGGGAAGGGGGCGTGGACATCCTCTCGTTGAGGCCCCCATTTTTTTCTGCAAGTCCCGATCACTCTGTCCCGGGTCTCCCGGGCCCTTTTAAACCCAAAGGGGAATTGGGCCCAAAAGCCCCCCTTTAGGGACTGACTTCCCCTTTCCTTGAGCCCCGGAAACCCCCCCCTGCCTTGACAGAAATCCCCCGCCTTTAGGGGACTGGACCCCCCCTGGGGGGCCCTTTAGCACTGTTTTCCCCCGCCCTTTAGCATGACCCCTCCTGCCTTGAGCCCTGAATCCCCTGTCTTAAGCACTGACCCCCCGGGCCCTGAAACGGTTTCCCCCGCCATGGAGACTGACTCCCCTAAGCAGAGTCCACCCGCCTTGACCAGCCCCCCCTGTTTTGAGGACTGAATCCCCGTCCTGTCAGATTCCCCCCTGTTTTTAGCAATTGGGTTTTCCCCCCTTGCGTCCCTTTGGGGGCTTGGAAACCCAGGCCTGCTTTCCCCACTCTGGGGTGGAGCTGGATCACCATGGGAAAATTTCCCGCTTGCTTTCCCCCAATCCCGGAGCCCCCAGCTCGACAGGAGAAGGTGCGTAGGGCACCTATGTTTAGCTCCCCTTCCTGCCAAAAGTCTGATCACTCTGCCCCGCTTCCTGGAAACCCTTTTTTTCCCAGGGGAAGGTTTCCAAAGCCCTTTTAGCCACTGACCCCTTTCCCTTTCCCCTTTGGGAATGACTCCCCTGCCTTGAGCAGAGTCCCCCCGCCTTGACACGATCACCCCCCCTTTTTAGCCCCGGGCTCTCCTGCCTTGACACTGACTTTCCCCTTTTTAACCTTTACTTCCCCAGCCCCTGACAGGTCCCCCCCCATGAGCACTTTACTCCCCTTTAAACAAGTCCCCCTGCCTTGAGCACTCCCCCCTGTTTTGAGGGACTGAAAAACCCCTTTTCCTGAGGCCCCCCCCTTGGGGCCCCCTGCCCCTTTAGCACTGTTTTCCCCCTTTATGTCCTTGGGCTTGGACCACAGGGCCCCCCTTGCTCACTTGGTTTGGGGGAACCCGGAAACCCCCATGGAAAATTTTCCCGCTTTGCTTCCCCCCCACTCCTGGGGGCCTGGCCCCCCAAAGGGGGGGGTGCCTGGACCCCTGTGGTGGCCTCGATCACCCTAGAGTTGTCAGGTCTCTTCCCCCGCCCTTTCCCGGAGCCCTGGCCTGCAGGGGAAAATTCCCCTGACCGCTGATGATGGGCTGGATTTACCCAGGCTGCCTGCTTGCTTTTCCAACCCCCCCTCCCTTTCCCAAAGGGGAAGGTGCCTGACCCAAAATCGGGTTTGGGTTTTTGATAACCCAAAATTGTCCCGCTTTTTTCCCCCCCGCCCTGGGGACCTTGACCCCAGAAAGGGAAAGTTCCCGAAACCGCTCCTAAAAGGAGTGGATTTCCAAAGGGGTTCAAGGGTTGCTTCCCCGCCCAAAACTGGAGCCCCGGCCCCGCAGAGAAGGGCCGGGGACACCCTACTATTTGAGCTCCATCCCTCTGGAAATTTTCTGATCATCTGCACGCCCTCCTAGAGCCTTGTCCCCCAGGAGAAGTTGCCAAGAGCCCCTTGAGCATGGCTTCCTGCCTTGAACCCCTGACTCCCGTACCCTTCAGCAGAGTCCCCTGCCTTGAGCAAAGACTCCCCTAACTGAGACAGGTCCCCTTCCTTTTAATTTAAGATTACCCTGCCTTGACCACTGACTCCTTGCCTTGAGTAGAGTCCTCTGCCATGAGCACTGACTCACCTGTCTTGAGCATTGACTCCCCGCCTGAGCAGAGTCCCTGCCTTGACTACTGTCTCCCTGCTTGAGCACTTTTTCCCCTGGCTGCCTTTCAGCATGGACCCCCAGGCCTGCTTGCTTGCTTCCTCACCATCCTGTAGCCCTGGCCACAAAGGGGAAGGTGCTGGACCGCTACTGGTGGTGTTTTGATCACCCAGGATTGTGAGCCTCTTCCCCAAACTCCTGGAGCACTGGCCCCGCAATGAAAGGTGCCTGGACCTGCTGCTAGTGGTGCTGGATCACCCAGGGATTTCATCTGTCTTCTATGCTCTCCTGGAGCCCTGGCCCCGCAGGTGAAGCAGGCTGGAACTGCTGTTAGTGGTGATGGATCACCCAGGATTGTCAGCTCCCTTCAACGACCTCTTGGAGCCCTGGCCTCTCAGATGAAGGTGCCTGGACCCGCTGCTGTTGGTGCTGGATCACCCAGGGTTGTCAGCTCTCTTCCCTGATGTCCTGGAAACTGAGAAAGGTGTCTGGACCTGCTGCTGGTGGAGCTGGAGCACCCAGGGTAGTCAGCTCTCGTCCCCGAGCTCCTGGAGCCCTGGCCCCGCAGGGTAAGTGGCCTGGACCCGCTGCTGGTGGTTTTGGATCACCCAGGGTTGTCAGCTCTCTTCCCTGATGTCCTGGAGCCCTCGCCCCTCTGATAAAGGTGCCTGGACCCGCTGGTGGTGGTGCTGGATCACCCAGGGTTTTGTTTTTTCTTCCCCGGACCCCCTGGGGCACCGCCCCCGAGGGGAAGTTGCCCCGGACCCGCCCGCTTGTGGAGCTGAATCACCTGGGCTTTCCATTTTCCTTACCCTCCCTCGTGGAGCCCTGGCCTCGCACAGGAAGGTGCCTGGACCTGCCACTGGTGGTGCTGTATCAACCAGGGTTTTTTACTTTTATTTCCCCGCCCCGGGGGGGCCCCGGTCCCCAGTAGAAGGTGCCTTTGGGCCCCCTGTTTGGGGGGTGCCTGGAATAAAAAGGGGGTTGCTCTCTTCCCCGGAAATCCTGGAGCCCCGGCCCTTTCAGAGGAAAGGCTTTTGGAAACCCCCTGTGGTGGTGTGGGTCACCCCGGGTTATTAGCTCTCTTCCCGCCCTGGGCCTTGGGCCCCCCCCGGGGAAGGGGGGCCCTTTACCCGCTGCTTTGGGGGAGTGGATTTCAGGGTTGGGCAGCTTCCGTCCCCCCCTGGAGCCCTTTCTTTGAAAGGGGGGGTGCCCCGGGCCCCCTCCGGTGGTGTGGGGTTTACCAAGGGTTTTTTTACCCCCTTTTTCCCCCCCCCCTGGAAACCGTTTGGGGGCCCGCAGGGAAAGGTGGGTGGAAAACCCCCTTGGGTTTGGGGGCTGGATCCCAAGGGGAGTCAGCTCTCTTCCCCGAAACCCCCTGGGCCCTTGCTCTGCGGGGAAAAGGGGCCCGGACCCCTGTTCGATGAGCTCCATTCCCCCTTGGGGAAAGTTCATTCTTAGGGAGCCCCCTTGAGCCCCGTTTCCCGCAGGGGAAGGTGGCCCAAAAGCCCTTTAAACACTGGAAATTCTGCCTTTAGATTGGGCTGCCCCACCCTTTAGCAGAGTCCCCTGCTTGAGCTCTTGGGGCTCCCCCGCCCCCGAGAAAGACCCCCCCGGGCCTTGAGCAAAAGACCCCCTGCCCTTTTGGGTGACTCCTCTGCCTTGAGCAGGGTCCCCTTTCCTTGGCACGGGCTCCCCCACCATGAAGGGTTCCCCTACCCCTTTTAGAAATGAATCCCCAATTGAAAAAGGGGTCCCCTGGGCCCTTTTTTACTAATCCCCTGCCTTGAGCACTGCTCCCCTGCCCCTTTAGGAAAGGGCTCCCTGCCTTGGGGCAAATGAACCCTCCAGCAGCCTTGTTGGGCAAAACTCCGCTGCTTGGCAATGGGCTCCCCCGGATTGAGCAGGGCTTTCCCCGCCTTTGGCCGACTCCCCCTTTTTGGCATGCCTCCCCAAAACCCGAGCGAGTCCCCTGCCCCTTTAGCGTTTGGGGGCCCCTTCTTTGAGCACTTTCCTCCTTGCCCCCGTGCATGCCCCCTCGGGGCCGTGAAAACTGTTTTTTCCCCCCTAGGCACTGGGCTCCTCTGCCTTGGGGGAAAAGACCCCCGCCTTGATTTCCCAAATCCCCCGCCTTGGGGAAATTTTAATCCCCTTTTTTAGCAAAGACTCCCCGGCCTTTACTTATAAGCCCTTTTGATTGCAGCAAAGCAGAATTTAAAAAGATGTTTTCGGGCCAGGATTAAAAACGGGCATAAGGGCTTCATGCAAAAAAAATATGGGGGCCCTTTTTCTGGGTTTCTAGCGGTTTTTTAGAAACGAATGCCTAATCCTTAAAAAATCTTGGGCAAAATATGTAGAGGCGCAACTTATTTTATAAAAGTACAATCTATACGCGCTCTTGATTTTCAGCAAAACCGAATCAAAAAATTTGGGTGTTTCGGGCCCGAGATAAAACCCAACTTTGGTCTACATGCAAAACCATGGGGGATTTGCTTTTCTGATGTACGGTTGGTAGAAGGGGATAGCCAATCCTTTTATATATCTTTTGAGGGGAGTTAAAATAGTTTTAGCGGGAAAATCTTTTTCTAAAAAAGTACAATTATAAGACCTCTTGACTGCAGAAAGCAGAAAATTTAAAAAGGGGTGTTACGGGCCAGAGATAAACACGAAATAGGGTTTCATGCAAAACCTTTTTAGATCGTTTTCTGATGCTAGCGGGGTTGGGGGAAGTGAATAGCCTTTTTCCTTTATTATCTACTGGGCAAATTTTGTTGTTTGGGGGCGCAATCAAAATTTCTACAAAGTACAACTCTATAAGCCCTTTTGATTGCAAACAAAGCGAATAAATCGGAAAGTTAGGGCCAGGGAGAAAAAACACGAACATAGGTCTACATTTAAAAAAATAATTGGGGATTTAATTTTTTTGATGCTAGCGGTTGATAGAATTTGAAAAAGCCATTAAACCTTATTCATTTGGAAAGGGAGAGAAGTAGTTTGAGTTTTCAAACCCCATATAATACAAAAAATAAAAACTCTATTTGGAACCCCTTGATTGCAGCAAAGCAGAATCAAAAAGGATGTTAAGGGCCCGAGATAAACACGAAAAATTGGTCTACATGCAAAACCTAAAGGAGATCGCTTTTCTGTTTCTAGCGGTTGATAGAAGCGGAATAGCCATTAAAACCTTAGTATATTTTCTGCGGAAATAAGTATTTTGAGCACAACTCGTATTACTACAAAGTTTAAAATTATAAACCTTTTTTGAAATTTTTTTTTTTTTGCAAAGCAGAATCAAAACGGGGTGCTAGGGCCCGAGTTTAAAAACGAATTTTTGGTTTTAAATGAAAATTCCCATGGAAAAGCTTTTTTGAGGGTAGCGGTTGGTTTTTTCGAATAGCCATTAAATTTTATATATCTTGGAGGCAATAAGTTGTTTTTTGCAAAAACTCATTTTTTAAAAAAAAGTACAAATTATAAGCCCCCCTTGATTGCAGCCAAAAAAAGAAAACAAAAACGGATTTTACGGGCCCGAGATAAACCCCCAAACATAGGTATACCCGCAAAAAAATATGAGATCGCTTTTTATGTTGCGGTTGGTAGGGAATTTAATAGCCCCTTAAACCCTTTATATCTCTGAGGCAGTAAGAAGTTTGAGCTCAATCACATAATAAAAGTCAACTCTATAAACCCTCTTTATTGCAAACAAAGCAGATCAAAATTTTGGGTGTTTTCGTGCCAGAGTAAACACCCCACCTTTGTTCTACATTTAATAAATTCCTTTTTGGAGAAAAGCTTTACTGATGCCGCGTTGGTAGAAAATGATTAGCCTAATTCCCTTTTATTTGTCTGGGGCAGTAAGTAGTTTGAAATGGGAAACCCTTTACTCAAAGTTTAAACTCCCTTTTAAAAACCCCTTTTATTGCAGCAAAGCAGAATTTAGTTTGGATGTTACGGGACAGAGATAAACACGAAAAATTTGGGGTTTCATGAAAAAACCCATGGAAAAATCGCTTTTTGATGCTAGCGGGTTGGGAAAAAGGAGAATCTATTTTCCCTTTATTTATCTCTGAGGCAGTAAGTATTTTTTGCGCAACTCATAACTTAAAGTTTCAACTCTATAAACCCTCTTGATTGGGGGCAAAGCAGGGAAAAAAATCGGATGTTACGGGCCCGAGATAAAAAAACGAACATTGGTTACATGCAAAACCCATGGAGTTTATTTTCTCATTGGGTAGCGGTTGGGGAAGCCGGGAAAAGCCCCTAATTTTTCAGGTTTCTTGAGGCTGTAAGTAGTTTTAGCGAACTATATCTTCAAAGTTTAAAATTATAAGCCCTCTTTATTGAGCCCAAAAAAGAACAGATCGGATGTTACGGGGCCCGGATAAACCCCCAAAAAATAGGTCTACATGAAAAAACCCTTTTGGGGGGCTTTTCTGTTTTAAACGGGGTTGGGGAGAAGCCCCGGGAAACTTTAATCCTTATAAAATTTGGAGGCAGTAAGTAGTTTGAGCGCAACTTATTTAATTTCAAAGTTCAACTCTACAAACCCTTTTTGATTGGCGCAAAGCAGAAAAAATCGGGGTGTTAGGGCCAGAGATTTTAAAAAAAAACATTTTTTTCTTTAATTTCAAATCCCAAAGGAAATGCTTTTCTGAGGGGTTTGGGTTGGGTTTTTGAAGCGAATTGCCTTTAAACCTTCCCTATATCTCTGAGGCCCGTAAGTAGTCTGAGACAACTCATTTACTACAAAGTACAAACCCATAAAAAACCCCCTTGATTGCAGCCCAAGCAGAATCAAAACGGGGTGTTACGGGCCCGAGTTTTTTTACGAAATTTGGTTAAATGCAAAACCTATGGAAATCGCTTTTTTTGAGGCTGCGGTTGGTTGAAGCGGAATAGCCATTTAAACATTCATATATCTTGAGGGCCGTAAGTAAATTGAGCCCCAAATTATATAAATACAAAATAAAAAACTCTATTAGGGCCCCCTTTTATTTCAGCAAAGCAGAATTTTAAATGGATTTTGTATATGAGTTGCCCCTCAAAGTACAGCTCTTAATCCCCCTTGATTGCAGCAAAGCAGGGAAACAAACGGTTTTTATGGCCAGAGATAAACACGAAAATAGGTTTACATTCAAAACCTTAAAGGGGGATAGCTTTTTGATTTCTAGCGGTTGGTGAAGTGAATTTGCCATTAAACCTTCTATATCTCTGAGTCAGTAAGTGTTTGGCGCAAATTCCCTATTTTTTAAAAAAGTTAAAAGCTCTATAAGCCCTCTTAAATTTTTAGCCCAAAACAGAAAAGATCGGATGTTAGGGCCAGGATAAAAAACCCAACATAGGTCTTAAATGCAAATTCCTTTTGGAAATCGCTTTTTGAGGCTTGCGGTTGGTTAGAAGGAATAGAATTTTCCTTCATATATCTTGAAGGCCAAATTAAAATAGTTGAGCACAATCTTTTACTCAAAAGTACAACTTATAAAACCCTCTTGTTTTCAGCCCAAAAAGGGTTTAAAGGTTTTTACTGGCCGAGATAAACACGGGAAAATAGGTTTTTACATACAAAACCTATGGAGATCGCTTTTCTGGGTGCCCGTGGGTTTATAGAAGGAGAAATAACCCTAAACCCTTTATATTCTCTTCCGCAGTAAATAGTTGGGGCACAACTCATATACTCCAAAGTACAACTCTATAAGGGGCCCTTGATTTCAAACAAAGCAGAAACAAATTTGGATGTTTGGGGCCCGAGAATAAACCCCGAAATAGGGCTCATGCATAAACCCATGGAGATCGCTTTCTGAGGCTTGCGGTTGGTTAAAAACGAATTGCCATAATTTCCTTTATATATTTGAGGCAGTAAGGGGTTTGAACGGAAAATCATATTTCTACAAAGTACAACTCTATAAGCCCTCTTGATTGCAGCAAAGGGGAATCAAAAGGTGTTACGGGCCAGAGATAAATACCGGGAACCCTAGGTCCCACATGCAAAAACCCATGGAGATCCGGGTTTTTGGGTAGGGGGTTGGTTTAAAAACGAAAAAAGCCCCTAATTCTGAGGGGGTTGTAAGTAGTTTAAGGGATAAATAAAATTTCTACAAAAGGGACAACTCTTTAAGCCCACTTGGGTGGGAGCAAAACGAATCAAAACGGATGTTACGGGGCCCGAGATAAACCGAAAAATAGGTCTAAATGCAAAACCTATGGAAAAACGCTTTTTGAAACTAGCGGTTGGTAAAGTGGGAAAAGCCCTAATCCTTCATATATCTTGGGCAAGTTAAAATAAATTTTGGGGCGCAAAATCATATTTCTTAAAAAAAGTAAAATTTTATAAGACCCCTTGATTGCAGGAAAAACAGAATAAAAACGTTTTTACGGGCCCCGAGTTTAAAAACGAATTTTGGTTTTACATTTCCCAAAAAATTGGAGATCGCTTTTCTGGGCTAGGGTTTGGGAAAAGCAATTGCCATAATCCTTAAATATCTCTGAGGGAAAATAAAATATTTGAAGCAACTCCCTATTTTAAAAGTTTAAAAATCTATAAGCCCTCTTGATTGCAGAAAAACGGGAAAAAAATCGGATGTTTCGGGCCAGGGAAAAAACACGAACATAGGTCACATGCAAAACCTATGGAGTCGTTTTCTGAGGCTAGCGGTTGGTAAAAGCGAATTGCCAAAAATCTTGAGGCAGTTTAAATAGTTTAAGATAACTCTTTTCTACAAAGTTTAAAAATCTATAAGCCCTTTGATTGCAGCAAAGCGAATAGATCAAGGGTGTTACCCGGGGCCCGAGATAAACAAAAACATAGGTTTTAAATGCAAAACCCAAAGGAAAAACGCTTTTTGGGTTTGCGGTTGGGAGAAGGCCCAATAGCCCCAAAACCTTCTATTTTCTTGGGGGCAAATAAGTAGTTTGGCGCAATCTTTACTACAAAATACAACTCTATAAGGGCCTCTTGATTGCAGGAAAGGGAGAATCAATCAGATTTTTCCCGGGCAGGAAAAACCCAAAATAGGGGCTAATGCAAAACCTATGGTGTTTGCTTTTTTGATGCTAGCGGGAGGGGTCGGAAGTCAGGGGGCGGAGCTAGAGGCTGCAGAGAGATGTGCGTGTGGTCGTGCGTTGTGGAGCTCTGGTAAAGACTGTGTAATTATTACAGCGTGTGGCTGTATAGCTGTTAAAGAGCGTGTACAGTGTTAAAAGAGCCGTTGTGACACTAGCCCTCCCGGGGAGGTGGCAGATCCCCGGGGAGGTGCGGGCGGAATGGAGCGCTCAGCTCCGAAGAAGTGCAGCTGAGAGTGGCGGAATGGAGCGCTCAGCTCCGGTCTCTAAGTTGCAGCTGAGATCGGGCAGGACTCGCGGCGCGGCGGTTCCCGCGACCGCGTCTAAACCCGCGGCTGCGGCCGGTGCGGAGGGTCCCGCGGCAGATGCGGCGGGTCCCGTGGGTACGGCGGGTCCCGCGGCTGATGCGGCGGGTCTCGCGGGTGCGACGGGTCCCGCGGCTGATGCGGCGGGTCTCGCGGGTGCCGCGGAGAAGTCAGCTGTTAAGCTGCAGGCGCTGGAGAAATCAGCTGTTAAGCTGCAGGCGCTTGAGAAAAGCAGGGCAGAGCAGGTACTAGTGTGGGGCGAGTGGCGGGGAGGGGGAGGCGTTTGAGCGTTACACCTCCCGCATAGCAAGTACTCGTCCGGGTACCAGAAGCTGATGGCCGCTGAAGTGCGGCTGAAGAATGTTACTGAAGCTTGACCAGGGCAGAAACGGGATTATGTGCAGCCACATCTACGTGGTCCTATCAATGAAAGTGATAGGGAATTGGCAGCAGCTGGAAGGCAATAAGGGCAGAAAAGAAAGAAGATAGTGATGGTGCAGGGATTTTTGGTGAAAAACTAAGAATGTAGCCCGTTTTATAAGAATGAGAAGCGGGGTGAGGAGGAGGAGGAGAGTGATGAAGACTTCTTTGATGTGGGTGAAAACACCAGCGGCGGCAATTCTTTCCGCTACACCTGAACCGGCATCCTCAGTGCGCCTTCCAGCTGCATCTAATAGAAGACATGGAATATGGGTCTGCTACCTGGCTCGCGGCTGCCTGCCCCCCTCGGGAAGGGTCTGGTGAGGCAGTAGCGAGTGCTCGGAGACAGGGACGATCAAGGCAATCGAGGCTTTGGAGTCCTCCTGTTGCATTGCTGGGGTTCGTGTTCGTCGATGAGGAAATATCAGAGGAAGAAACTTGGACAATGAAGAAGAAGGAAGAAGAAGAAGAAGAAAAAAGACAAGAGTATAAGACAAGGCTACCAAGTCAGTATTTGATCCTACTCCAACCCTGGGAGGACTGCAAGTCGCCCAAGGGGGGGGAAACGCGCACAGCAGCCGATACCCAGCTCGGAAGTGGGTCTGTGGGTAGCTGAAGGTCGGGAGAGTGGTGGGGACCGCCCTGCAAAAAAGGGACCCGGGGTGGCTGAGGCAACGTGTACTTATGCCGTTGGTCGGAGCAAACCGATATTGGAGGGTACTCCCCTCAGGAAGGTGCGGATAAGGGCACGGATGAGGGTGATCGCTCCTCTGAGTGGGAGGGGAGAGCGGTCAAGGTTTTCCTGCGGATGGGGCATCTGGCTTGACCGAAGAATGGCGTGGGGCGGAGGGAGGGAGCATGGTCCTGATGTTGCGGGATGCGGTAGTCTCGGTTGTGATGATGCTGCAAGATGATAACAGCACCAGCACACGGCCATACGGCCACCAGCTGTACCTGCTCCAGCACACCAGCACCAGCCATACCAGCGCCAGTTATGCCAGCACCAGCTATGCCGCCCAGACCAGCCAGACCACCAGCCACCCTGGCACATGGCGGCTATGGCCAGCTAATCCGGCTACTCCGGCTATGCGGCCTCTAAACCAGCTATCCATGGCGCACCACAGATGCCTGGTCCAGGTGATAGGCCTGAATGTGTTGGGGGTTTAACGGTGGGAAGCGGTGAGTGTGGTTGGGGGTGGGACTGCAGTAGGGGGATGGGGGCTGAGACATATGGGGCTGAGGAGGTAGGGGTTACTAAGTGGAGGTCAGGGGGCTCCTCCCCCTCAGGGGAAGCGGGCTCTAGTGTATCAAATGTGGCCAAGGGGAGGGGGTCCTCATCCTCCGCATCAATCAGCTCTTGGGGACGGTGTTTGTGCAACGGCGCGTTCTGGAGGCTCTTAGGAGGGGAGAGAGTACCATCCAAGTAGAGGGTAAGGAGGTCGACCTGTCTTTCTTCATTGAGAGACATGGTCTAGGGGCTTTCCGAGAGAACCCAAGTAGGGGGGGAAGCGGTTTGGGCACTTCCCACAAAGGGGCCGGATAGCTCCCGTAGGAACGTGGTCCGTCTTAAGTGGGAGGGCCGAGATGCATGCCCAACTAGAGCAAAAGGTGTTGAGCTGCTCCTGGGGATTGGAGTTCAGCGGCTGGCGGATATCTTCGCTGATACTCCCCTTCGGGACATCCGAGTTCGACATTAGCTTTGTTCGCCCGGAGGGGCGGGAAACTCTTCCTGGGCGAATTTTGAGCTAACAGAAGAACGAGCCCACTCTGGCGTGACTTTCATTGTGCATAGCATTGTCTCGCCGAATCAAGTCAGAAAGTGACCAGTGTTGACTCGTAACGAGTCTACTTTCTGTGTATGGACAATCATGACCATGGCTAGGGACGCTATGGGAGGTAGTGAGATGCCCAGTAAGAACAGAGACGAATTTGGCATTTGGTGCCGGAGCCTGGAGGGTTTGTGGTAAAAACTCAATCGGTCGGTAGTACGGTGTCACATACCATCGGCCGCCTTCCTGGGCAGAGATAGGACCAGTTTTCTATCAGGGCAGCCGAAGCTGTGTTACAGGTGTGGGAGTGCGGACCCATTTCAGCGCCTGGCTGCAAGGTGGTGAGTGCGCCTGGTGCGGTGGGGAGGGGCATATGCCTCTACCTGTAACAGCATTAGGTGCATTTGTGTGGGATCTGGGTCATGCGTTTAAGGCACTGTCCGAGGTCCTTTCCATGTCGGACGTCTCACACTTGACGAGGTGGCCCTGGGAGGGGGGGGGGCTTTTTTTTTTGCTCGCGGGGGTAAGGAACGAGGCGAGGGTACTAGGGCCGTGGGGTCAGGGAGGAGAGGTTCGGGTTGGCTCTAGGGCAGCGTCGCCTGGACAGGGCGGGGGAACGAGCGTGGAGCGGTTGGATGGCACAGGTCTCTGGACCCTCTGGGGAGCTTGGTGCATCCTTCTGGCCTGTCTTGGAACCCGGACCGTAGCAGCTGTGACCCTGGACGAGAGTGAGCTAAGCGATTGAGGAAGGCAGGCTGGAAAGGGAAGGTGCTTTCTCCGAATCCTCCCGGGGTGCTGAGTACCGAGGAGGAAGAGTGGGGGGGGGAGGAAGATGTTCAAAAGGAAGCAAAAAAGGAAAAAAGAGGACAGGAGTTAGAAAACAAGCGTAGGGAAGAGGTCACTTTCTTGCTACTCCTGTGGTGAAAATGCCTAAGGAAGTCAATACCACCTTCCCTCTGGTGACTCTCTCCAACAGGTTTGTGGTCCTGCAGGAAGAAGGGGAAGGTCCTGGGGAGCCTCCGGGGACGCCGAGCCATCCTCCTCTGCGGGTACGGTCACGCGGGGGGGGGGGGGACTGGCGCAGGGGAGCTGGTGATCGATGGCTGGGGAAGCTCCGATGGATTCCTCACAATGCCTAAAAAGAATTATGGATCTCACGGGTCTGAAGAGGAAGGTCAAGAAACAAAAACCAGAAAAATTAACATGGAGGGTTGCGTAGGTTTCTTTCTAACGTATATCAGGGGAGGCTGTATATATTTGCAGAAACAGCATTAATATATATTTTGTTTTCTGTTTCAGGTTACTAGGCAGTCGCTGTTCAATCACCAAGGATGGCTACACCCACCCGTTGACGCTGGCCTCTTATTATTGTGGCCAGGGGCCCAAATTTTCTAAGTCAGATGCGGCAAGATTTGCGGCAATGGATTTTCTCGGCCGGGTTGAGCTGACATCTTTTTTTGAGGAGACCAGGTTAGGGGAACCTCGCCATAGCAAAGGCCAAGAGGAATGGGAGGGCCCGGCCCTTCATTCTTGGTCCCTTTGCAAGCCGGCCGTATAGGGGGTTGGGTCCTTGTCACCGACACGGTTAAATTTGCCGACGGGTATTGAACTCGATATGGGGAGGTGCCTGTTCCTCGAAGTCATCATGAACAGTCAGAGGCTCCGTTTAATTAATTCTATGGCCGCAGTCTGCCTGGGAGCGGAAGAATCTGTTCATGGGAGGATCAAGCACTTTTTGTTCACAAGCCGGCAGGTGGATCTTCGGAGGTGAATTCAACACCATCGTAAGGCCCGAAGGGACAGGGGGGTCTCCGGAGTCCGGCTGGCTTATGTTAGTTTTGCACTGAATAGGATAGTCAGGACGCTCGTGGTAGATGTCCACGTTAGGGGCCTCTACAGGTCACGGGGGTTTCTCCTTTTTCGAGGTAACAGTAGATCCCGAATAGATAGGTTTTTTTGAAGGAGGACTCTTCTCTTCCCCAATTTCTGTGGTTGAGGTGGAGTTCTCCGATTCTCTGTCTCATTTTGTTTTCCTTGAATGTTTCAGAATCCCCGCGGATGGGTGAGGATACTGGAGGCTAAATTCGAATCTCTGGAGGAAGCGGAGGTCAGACAATCCTTCGAGGAATTTCTTCAGTGCCAGGTTCCTCTTCCTGGACTTTGTAGTCGTAAGTCGGAGTGGTGGAGATCTTCAAAAAGCGGGCCGCTAGGTTCTCCGCAGCTCCGAGCCTCAGGGCCCTGAACAGGTATCGCCTGTATCAGGGCACTGTGGGAGGAACTCGAACAGCTTGTCTCGGCTGGGGGCGAACGCGAGGAAGTCTCCAGGGTGTAATCTCTCCTTAAGAAATAAAAATAATACATTAAAAATGCAGTATGATAGACATTCGGACTTTGGTTCTTGAACAGGACTTCGGAAAATTCGCTCGCCGGGACCCTTTCAAGAGCTGTTAAGTGAAAGTAGTTTCAGATTGTGACGGGGCTTGTCGTGTAGTAACGGATCGTGACCAGGTCCAGATCAGGGATCCTGAGAAAAAAAAAAAAAAAAAAAAAAGTCGTCAGTGTCATTTTACTCGGGGTCTCTTGGGGGGAGAAGGAACTGGGACCGGGGAATAGGCTGTCGGGCTTCCTGGCTGAAGCCGTTCCAGAGCCAGGACGGTGACCCCCTCTCTTGCCGTTTTGAAGGAAGAAATCAGGGTAGAGGAAGTGATGCGAGCGATTGAGTGGACTGGCTTCAAGAAATCGCCGGGTCCTGATGGCCTTTACATCAGAGTTTTTCGGACCTTAAGGACACATTGGATTCCCCTCTTGACCGACGTGTATATTGAGTGCCTTTCCTCGGGTACTCTTCGCGCCGGGGTGGGGAGGGAGGGTGGCTCGATGGGAGGTCCGCTTGATTCTTCTTTTCCAAAGGGTAAGGATCCGTCGCGTGTTGTGAAACTGGAGACCCATAGCCAATTCTCTACACGCGAACGTTATGGTTTTGGCAAAGGTGCTGTTTAATCGGCTGGTGAAGTTTGCGCCAGGCTCCTTTCGGTGGTCAGCACTTGCTTCGGTTCCAGGCCGCAGCACCGGGTGGTGCCGCACTTGGTGTCCGAGTGGGCAGTGAGCGGGCAGGGATGGTCTCTGGAAGGGGTACCTGCTGTCCTTGGACCAGGCCAAGGCGTTTGATCGGGTCAAACCACGAGTACCTCTGGTTTGTCCTTAGGAGATACGGTCTGCCTGGAGTTTGTCGATTGGCTTAGGACTTTATGCGGGCTGAGTCTTTCCCTTGGTCAACGGTTGGTCGGGCCGCCCTTTTGAGGGCAGGTTCGGGGTTCGTCAGGGATGCCTTTGAGCCCTTTGTATATGTGGTTCGCGATTGATCCTTTTTAAGGCGACTCAATCGTGGACCGTTGTCGGGAGTCGGGGTAGAACCGTCGGCCCCGGAAGCCACTTCTGAGGGTGTAGTTACTGCGGACGTATGTGACCACTTTGTGTCTCCCGGAGGAGGCTGGGCTGGTTATGTCTGAAGTGGAGCGCTTTGACGGCCGAGTTCGGGTCCAAGATCAACCCGGACAAATGTGAAAGCCTACTGGTTGGGAGAAGGGAGACCCAGTTTCGATCTCCGGCACTCTCCAGGGACCCCAGGAACACTGCAAAAATTCTAGGCGTCGAATTCGGCCAGGGGGATTACCCTCAAGTCCTAAATTTGGGCACATGCAGACTGAGACGCCGCTCGGAGGTGAATCTGTGGAAGGGCTGGTCACTAATCCTTTAGGGAAAAGGGTTGCCTGATCAGAAAGTACCTGACTTCCCGTGTTTCAACTACTTGGGCAGGTGTGCGCTTTGCCGGAACCTTTCTGGCCAAGGATCTACGCTTGTTCTTCTGCTGTTGTGGGGGAGCAAGCTGAACCTTGTCAGGAGAGGAGGTGGACGATAACGTGAGAGAGTTAGGGGGTTTGTCTATGGTCACAACCCTTGTTTGTTCTTAATGAACAGCTTTTTAACGATTTATGTAGCAGACCTATGGCTTCAGAGGCCTCCTCTGGGGTTACTCTCCTGCCGGGATTGGTTTCTGCCTTTTTATTTTCCAGGAGGTGGGAGGTGACTGGAGGCGTGTTGAAGGACTGTGGATGCCGTTGGAATCTCCCGGCTTACGCTACTCCGGTTCTGAAGGTGAGTTCCGCGGTGGGGTCGGGAATGTGGGAGATCAGGACGCTGTCGAGGAGACAACGCGATCAGCAGGTCCCTGTTGACCCATATTCCAGAAGTCCCTGGCCTCAGGGATTGTCCCAGGTCGGACTACGGGTGGGTTTGGTCTCTTTTGAACTCTGAGAGGGTCCCCAAACAAGTTTTTGGGACTTGGCCTGGCGCTGCCTCCATGTAAGCTGTATGTAGGGGATAACTTGAGTGGAGGAAAGTCGAAGATAGGGGCTGTCCTCGGGTGGAATGGGTAGCGTGCTGGAAAAGCATGACCACTTTCCTGCTTCAGTGTCCCTTCAATACAGGGGTGTTATAAATCGGTTGGGGCCTCCATAGGCGGGGCCGGTCTTGCCAACTCTCCTACCCCGAGTGGGCGTATGGAGCATTCAAAATCTGGGTGGCCGAGATCGGGTGACACTCTTGTGGTATGCTTAGTGGTTAGGCACTTTGTGTGTGTGCACGGTGTTTGTGTCCGGTTGGTAGGAAAATCTTCCCTGAGGGTGAGGTGGTAAGGGAAATCTGCGTGCCCTGGTGATAATACGCTCTTTGGAGGTGGAAAGAGTTGGGCCCGAGGAAGGTCTGACCCTTCTCTGGAGGGGCTTCACTTTCAAGTGCCTTAGCCTGAAACCTGCTTCCTGTGATGGGCTGTGTGTGTCACTTGTAGTATTTTTGTTTTGTTTTTGCCAAGCATGGTGGTCAGGGCTTGGCAGGTGAACGAACATTGTGCCCAAATGTGGGGGAATGTGGTGTAGCGGTTGTGGTGGGGGGGGGGGGCCTGTGTGGGGGCCGTCCTGGTTTGGGTCTCTCCTCATTGCCTGGGGTGACTGATCGGAGCGCCCCTTCTGCTTTTTGTGGGCGCTGGTTGGTTGCTTTAGGTGGTGTGGGGGGGCCTGGCCTGGGGCGGTTTCTCATGCATGTGACTCTGTATTTATTGCTTACGTTGTTTTTGGAATTTGTAAATTGAGTTTGCAGATTGAAGTTTGTAGGTTGTAGTTGTGTTTCTCTTGTAAATAGTTAAAAGTTTGGCGGGACGTAGGGCGCTCTTGTCAAGGTTGTGAGTGGTTTTTGTGGGGTTCGTCGGGGCCCCTATGGACAGTGGAAAGGACTCCGATTAGGGGTCATGGTGGTCCCTATGCCACGGACGGGCCGTAGTGCTTTTGTGATTTTTTTCTAATTTCTCGGATGAGAATGCTCTCTTTTTTTTCTTAGCCATGACGGACAGAGGAAGGACTCTGGTTAGGTGTTTGTGGGGTAACCAAAAATCTCGGACATGAGGTAACTTTTTTTTTCTTTCCTGTCAGGTCTGGGACCTCCAGTGAATTTTGGACTATGGATGTTCTTGAGTTAGTTGGGTGGGGGTAAAGGGGCCGTGATGGACAGAGGAAGGACTCCGCCAAGGGGTCATGGAGTTCCCGGTGCGCACGGACAGGGCATACATTTGTGTTCTTTTGCCTCGGCTGAGGTAGATCTTATTTTCTATGGGTAACTTTGTTACAGGAGGTGAGCCGTTGTGAAGACATAGATAAATGTTGGTGTGCCCGTGGCTGTGTGTGGTGCGGGGAGGTGTGGGGGAAAGAAAAAAATAAAAAAAAACCCAAAAACCACAGTGTGAGTGTGTGTCACGTGTGGGGAGTGTGTGGGAAGTGGGGAGTGAATAGTTGGAAGGGATTTATGCATGGTGGGGATGTGTGAGGTGGATGTGTGTTGTATGTACATGTTCTAGGGAAAGATTGTAGTGCCAGTCACATGGGGACATGTGTGATAATTTTAGTTTGATGTTACAGTACCACCTGGACCAGGCGTGTGCATAAGTATGGAGCAATCTGTTCTGGTGGGCCGTTTTATAATCCCTTTATAGGAAAAAAAGGACTAGCTGTGGACTATCATATCATTTTTTGCTGAGGCTGAAGCATATTGTAATTTTCTTTTTCTTTTTTAGCTGGGTAAGCTGTTGTACTTGTTTACGTTGTTAGTATGTTTGTCTTTTTGATACTGTTAAATTATTATATAATTTTCTAATAAAAAAAAAGATGAGCGGTTGGTAAAAGTGAATAGCCATAATCCTTCATATATCTCTGAGGCAGTAAGTAGTTTGAGCGAAACTCATATACTACAAAGTACAACTCTATAAGCCCTTTTGATTGCAGCAAAGCATAATCTAATCGGATGGCACGGGCCAGAGATAAACACGAACATAGTTTCTACATGCAAATCCTATGGAGATAGTTTTTTGATGCTAGCGGTCTGGTAGAATTGAATAGCCCATAATCCTTCAAATATCACTGAGCAGTAAGGTAGTTTGACGAAACTCTCATATACTACAAAATACAACTCTATAAGCCCTCGTGATTGCAGGAAAGTAGAACCAAATCGGATGTTACTGGCCAGAGATAAACACGAAAATAGGTCTACATGTAAAACCTAAGGAGACCGCCATTCTGATGCTAGCGGTTGGTAGAAGGGAATAGCCATGATCCTTCATATATCTCTGAGGCAGAAATAGATAGAGCGCACCAAAACACAAAGTAACAACTCTATAAAGCCCTCTTGATTGCAGCAAATCAGAATCAAATCGGATTTACGTGCCAGATAAAAAACACGAACATAGGTCTACATGCAAAACCTAAGGAGACCGCTATTCTGATGCTAGCGGTTGGTAGAAGGTAATAGCCATAATCCTTCATATATCTCTGAGTCAGTAATTATTTTGAGCGAAACTCATATACTACAAAGTAAAACAATATAATCCCTCGCGATGCAGCAAAGAAGAATCAAAATCGGTATGTTACGGCCATAGATAAACACGAGCACACCTATGATACCGCGTTTCCTGAGCTAGCGTTTTGGTAGAAGCGCATACCCATAATCCTTCATATATCATTGAGGCAGTAAGTAGATTTTGAGCGCAACTCATATACTACTACAACACTATAAGCCCTCTTAATTCAGCAAAGCAGAATCAATCGGATGTTACGGCCAGAGAAAAAAACGAACATAGTTACATTGCCAAACCTATGGAGATAGCTTTTATGATGCTAGCGGTTGGTAGAAGCGAATAGCCATAATGCCTTCATATATCTCCTTATGCATGTAAGAAGTTTGAGTGAGAAAAAAAAAAAACTCATATACAACAAAATACAACTCTTTTGCACATTTGATTGCAGCAAAGCAAAGCAGAATCAAATTCGGAATGTTACGAGCCAGAGGATAAACACGAACATAGGTCTACATGCAGAACCTATGGAGACCTCCATTCTGATGCTAGCGGTTGGAAGAAGGGAATAGCCATAATCCTTCATATATCTCTGAGGCAGTAAGTAGATTGAGCGCAACTCATATACTACAAAGTACAACTCTATAAGCCCTTTTGATTGCAGCAAAGCAGAATCAAATCGGATGTTACGGGCCAGAGATAAACACGAACATAGGTCTACATGCAAAACCTAAGGAGACCGCTATTCGATGCTATGGTTGGTAGAAAGGGAATAGCCAAAATCCTTCATATAACCACTGAGGCAGTAAGTATATGAGCGCAACTCATATACCCTACAAAGTTACTAACTCAAAAGCCCTTTGATTGCAGCAAACCAGAATCAAATCCGGAAAGTTAACGGGCCAGAGATGAAACATGAACATACGTCTACAATTCAAAAACCAAATGGAGAAAAACCTTTCTGATGCTAGCGTTGGTAGAAGGGAATCAGCCATAATCCTTCATATATCTCTGAGCAGTAAGTAGTTTTGAGTGTAACAAAACAACTCCTATTACAACAAAGTACATCTCTATAAGCCCTTTTGCTTGCAGCAAAGCAGAATTAAATCGGATTTACAGGGTCAGATATAAACACAAACATAGGTCCTACATGCAAAACCTATGGAGATAGCTTTTTTTGATGCAAGCGGCTGGTAAAGTGAATAGCCGTAATCCTTCATAATATTCTCTGAGGCCGTAAGTAGTTTTGAGCAAACTCATATAACAAACAAAATACAACTCTATAAGGCCCCTCGAGATTGCAGGAAAGTAAACCAACAAATCGGATGTTACTGGCCAGAGATAAACACGAAAATAGGTCTTCGTGCAAAACCTAAGGAGACCGCCATTCTGATGCTAGCGGTTTGTAGAAGGGAATAGCTATGAACCTTCATATATCTCTGAGGCAGTAATAAATGAGCGCAACTTCATATATTCTACAAAAACAACTCTATAAAGCCCTTTTGATTGCAGCAAAGCAGAATCAAAATTCGGATGTTTACGGGCCAGAGAAAACACAACAATAGGACTACATGCAAAACCTGTAGTAGACCGCAATTCTGAATGCGTAGAGGATGGTAGAGAGTGAATACGCCAAAATCCTTCTATATATCTCTGAGCAGAAAGTAGATTGACGAGCCGCAACTCATATACTACAAAGTAAAACCACTTTAAGCACATTTGATTGCAGCAAAGCAGAATCAAATCGGAATGTTCGGGCCAGAGAATAAACCGAACATAATGGTCAACATAGCAAAACCTATGGAAGACCGCCATTCAGATGCTATTGGTAAGGTAGAAGGAACTGAGCCAAAATCCCTTATAATATCATCTGAGAGGCAGTAAGTATTTGAGCGCAACTCAAAAACAACAAAGTACTACTCCAAAAACCCTTTTGATTGCAGCAAAGTAAAACAAATTCGATGTTAAGGCGCATAGATAAAACAACATACGTCTACATGCCAAACCTATGGAGACCGCCATTCTGATGCTAGCGGTTGGTAGAAGTGAATAGCCATAATCCTTCATATATCTCTGAGGCAGTAAGTAGTTTGGGCGCAACTCATATACTGCAAAGTACAACTCTATAAGCTCTCTTGATTGCAGCAAAGCAGAATCAATCGGATGTTACGGGCCAGAGATAAACACGAACATAGTGTCTACAAGTCAAAACCTATTGATATAGCTATTTGATGCTAGCCGTTTGTGTAGGAAGTGAATAGCCATAAATCCTACATAAATCTCTGAGGCAGTAAGTAGTTTGAGCGCAACTTATATACTACAAAGTACAACTCTATAAGTCCTCGCGATTGCAGCAAAGTAGAATCAAATCGGATGTTACGGGCCAGAGATAAACACGAACATAGGTCTACATGCAGAACCTATGGAGACCGCTTTTCTGATGCTAGCGGTTGGTATAAGTGAATAGCCATAATCCTTCATATATCTTTAGAGCAGGTAAGTAGTTGAGCGCAACTCCTATACTACATACAACTCTAATATGCCCACTTAAAATGCAGCAATGCTGAATCAAATCGTATTTTACGCCAGAGATAAACACGAACATCAGGTCTACATTCAAAACCTAATGAGATAGCTTTTATTTTGATGCTAGCGTCAGATAAGTGAATAGTCCAAAAAACTTCATATAATCACCTGATGCAGTAAAGTAGTTTGGAGCGACACTCATATACTACACAAAGACAACTCTAAAAGCCCACGCAGATTGCAGCAAAGTAGAAATCAAATCGGATGTTTACGGGCCAGAGATAAACACCAACATAGGTCTACATGCAAAACCTATGGAGACCGCAATTCTGATGCCAACGGTTGTAGAAGTGAATAGCCATAATCCTTCATATATCTGTGTGGCAGTAAGTTAGATTGACCCCAACTTAAATACTACAAACTAAAACTCTATAAGCCCTTTTTATTCCAGCAAAGCAGATCACATCGGATGATATGGTCCAGAGATAAACATGAACATAATACCTACATTCAAAACCTATGGATACTGCCAATTCTGAATGCTACAGCGGTTGGTAGAAGTTGAATAGCAAAACCAAACAAATCGGATGTGACGGGCCAGAGGATGGAACATGAACTACGTCTACATTCAAACCTATGAGAACGCTTTTCTGAAATGCTAAGCGGTTTGGTTAGAAGGGGAATAGCCATAAACCTTCATATATACTCTGAGGCAGAAGTATTTTGGAGTGCAACTCATAAACTACAAAATTAACATCACAAAAGCCCTTTCTTGATTGTCAGCAAGAGCAGAAATCAAATCGTAATGTTACGTGTCATAGAAAAACACTAACATAGCTATCATGCAAAACCTATGGAGATAGCTTTATCGTGATTGCTAGCGGCTGGTAGAAGTGAATAGTCCATAATCCTTCATATATCTCTGAGGCAGTAAGTAGTTTGAGCGAAACTCATATACTACAAAATACAACTCTATAAGCCCTCGTGATTGCAGGAAAGTAGAACCAAATCGGATGTTACTGGCCAGAGATAAACACGAAAATAGGTCTTCGTGCAAAACCTAAGGAGACCGCCATTCTGATGCTAGCGGTTGGTAGAAGGGAATAGCTATGATCCTTCATATATCTCTGAGCATAAGTAGATTGATCTCAACTCATATACTACAAGTACACTCTATAAGCCTTTTGATTGCAGCAAAGCAGAACAAATCGGAATGTTACTGGCCAGAGATAAAACACGAACAAAGGTCTACAATGCAAAACTTAGGAGACCCCGCTATTCTGTTGCAAGCAGTTGGTAGAAGGGAATAGCCATAAGCCCTTCAATATCCTGAGCGTGCAGTAAGTAGTTTGTGAGCGAAACACAATACAACAAAGTACAACTCTATAAGCCCTCGTGATTGCAGCAAGAAGAATCAAATCAGATGTTACGTGCCAAGAGATAAACACAACTAAGGTCTACATGCAATACCTATGGAGATAGCTTTTTTGATGCTAGCGGTTGTTAGAAGTGAATAGCAATAATCCTTCATATATCTCTGAAGCGCAACTCATATACTACAAAGTACATCTCTATAAGCCCTTTTGATTGCAGCAAAGCAGAATCAAATCGGATGTTACGGGCCAGAGATAAACACGAACATAGGTCTACATGTAAAACCTATGGAGACTGCTTTTCTGATGCTAGCGGTTGGTAGAAGGGAATAGCCATAATCCTTCATATATCTCTGAGGCAGTAAGTAGTTTGAGCGCAACTCATATACTACAAAGTACAACTCTATAAGCCCTCTTGATTGCAGCAAAGCAGAATCAAATCGGATGTTACGGGCCAGAGATAAACACGAACATAGGTCTACATGTAAAACCTATGGAGACTGCTTTTGTGATGGTAGCGTTTGGTAGAAGCGAATAGCCAAATCCTTCATATATCTTTGAGGCAGTACGTAGTTTGAGCGCAACTCATATACTTCATTGTACAACTCTATAAGCCCTCTTTGTTGCAGCAAAGCAGAATCAAATCGGATTTTACGGGCCACCGCCTTTATTGATTCAGGATCTGCAGGAAACTTCATAAGCCACGAACTTGTGACCAGGTTTCATCTTCCTGTGACTCCATTGCTGAAACCTATGTTCATCTCCTCGGTTAGTGGCGAATGCCTTAAGGACGCTATCCGCTTCCGTATGGCCCCCCTCTTCTTGCAAATTGGGGTTCTTCACAAGGAGACGTTGCGACTTTTAGTCCTACCGCGATCCTCCTCGGAGATCCTTTTGGGCCTTCCTTGGCTACAGGACCATACCCCGACTTTGGGATTGGAGCACAGGTTGTCATGCTTTGGGGGTTTTCCCGCGTGGTCCTCTCTCGTTCCCTGTCCAACCGCAACTCGCTCCTCAAGTCACCTCCCGGAAGCCTGCCAAGCCTCCTCCAGGTCTACCTTCGCCTTACTGGGACTTTGCCGATGTCTTTTCGGAGAGTCAGGCTGAAACGCTTCCTCCACACCGGCCTTATTGACCTGCAGGTCCCATTGACCTGCAATCTGGCTGTACTCCTCCTTAAGGCCGGGTTTACCCTCTCTCCTTTTCCGGAACTAAGGCGATGTCTGAGTACATCATGGAGAACCTCCGAAAAGGGGTTCATCCGTAAGTCCTCGTCTCCGGCTGGAGCGGCTTTTTCTTCGTGAGAAAAAAGACGGGTCCCTCCGGCCCTGCATCGATTATCGGGGTCTGAACAAAATTACCAAAAAAACCGCAAACCCGTTGCCTTGATCTCCGAACTCTTTGACCGCCTGCGTGGGCGAAAATATTTTCTAAACTGGATCTTCGTGGGCCTAACAATTTAATCCGCATTAGGGAAGGCGACAAAGGGAAAAGGGCATTTAATACCCGGGACGGCCTTTTCGAGTATTTGATTATGCCTTCGGTCCCCTGAAAACGCCCCGGCAGTATTTCAGAACTTTGTCAATGAAATCTTTCGGGACCTACTCTACGTCTGTGTAATCGTCTACTTGGACGATATCCTTCTTCTCCCCAGATCTCGAGACTCATCGCACACCACGTCCGCCAGGTCCTCGGGCCCTCCGCACTCTTTGCCAAACCCGAGAAGTGTCTGTTCGAACGTACCAGCTTACCCTTCCAAAGGGTACATCGTCTTGATAGGGGTCTCCAGATGGATCCTTCCAAGCTCTCCGCGGTGTGCAATGGCCACTACCGGTGGGCCTCCGGGCCATTCAACGCTTTTTGGGTTTGCTAATTATTACAGACAATTTATTCCCCACTTCTCTACACTTGGGGCTCCCTTTGGCTCTAACTCGGAAGAACGCCAATCCCAAGTCCTGGTCCCCAGAAGCTCAAAAACGCCCACCGGTTCAAAGCTGCATTTTGCATCGGCTCCGATCCTGTCTCGCCCAGAACCCTATCCGTCCGTTTATTCTGGAAGTAGATGCCTCTTCAGTCGGCGCCGGCGCTGTCCTTCTGCAGAGATCCTCCTCTGGTAAACTTTCGTACCTGTGGGTATTTCTCCAAAACATTCTCTTCCTGCCGAGAAGAACATACCATAGGTGATCGAGATTACTGGCCATAAAAGCTGGCTCTTGAAGAATGGCGTCACCTGCTGGGGGGGCTCACCACCCTATTGATATCTTCACAGACCATAAGAACCTCCTGTATCTGCAGTCGGCTCAACGCCTGAACCCCTGGCAGGCCAGGTGGTCACTATTTTTTGGCCGTTTTGACTTCCGTCTACATTTTCGGCAAGCCGAGAAAAACATCAGGGCGGACGCTCTCTCTCGTTTCTTGGATACGGTGGGTCTCGAGTCTCCTCCCCAGCACATTGTCCCCCCTGAGCGACTCGTCACGGCCGCTCCCGTGGATCTCCAACGCTTACTCCCCGGGAAGACCTATGTGCGCCCTGCCTTGCGCCCTAGAGTCCTGAAGTGGGGACACGCTTCTCGTACGGCTGGGCACCCAGGAGCCATAGGTCCTGCAACTGATCTCCCCCCTATTACTGGTGGCCTACTCTGCTCAGGATGTCAGGACTTTGTTCTAAACCTGCACCTCCTGAGCCCGGAATAAGGTCCCTCGTCTCAAACCCGCGGGCCTTCTTCAGCCTCTCCCTGTGCCAGAAAAACCCTGGACCCATGTAGCCATGGACTTCATTACTGACCTCCCCTCCTCTTCTGGGAAAAACGGTCATCTGGGTCGTGACCGACCGTTTTCCAAAAAAAGGCTCACTTTGTCCCACTGCCTGGTTACCCTCTGCTCCTCAGCTGGCCCAATATTTTTTTCAGTCACGTTTTTCGTCTGCATGGTCTCCCGTTACACATTGTCTCTGACAGGGGAGTCCAGTTCATTGCAAAATTTTGGCGGGCTTTGTGTGGTCAATTGCAGGTTCGCTTAGATTTCTCATCCGCATACCACCCCAAAAGAACGGCAGGTAGAGAGGGTTAACCAGGTACGGGTAAACCTACCTGCGGCACTTTGTGTCCGCGGCAGGATAATTGGTCTGATCTTCTTCCCTGGGGAAAGTTTTCTTATAACTCTTTAGATTCGGGATCCGCGGGGGCCTCCCCCTTTTTTGTCGTGTTTGGGTTACATCCCCCCCCCGCCCCACCCCCTTGTTACCTGTGTCATGTCCCGGCCGTGGATGCCCAAGTAAAGGACATCAAGGCTCTCTGGGAAACTCACTCGACAGGCCCTGTTACGGCTTCTGCTCGCACTAAAGTCCAGGCTGACAGATACCGTAGGGCCTCCGCCCTTATTTTAGCCTGGCGATAAGGTTTGGCTATCCAGCAAATATATTCACTTTAGGGTGCCTAGCTACAAGCTAGGTCCTAAATACGTGGGTCCCTTTGAGGTAATGCAACGCTAAACCGGTGTCCTACAAGCTCCGCCTGCTTCCTACCCTGCGCATCCCGAACTCCTTCCATGTCTCCCTCCCAAGCAGTGGTGCTGAATCGCTTCTCCCCTGGTCCTGTCTCCCTTCTCCTGTGGCCAACTCTGATAACATCTTTGAGGTCAAGGAGGTGTTGGGTCAGAAGACAGTTAGGGGAAGCGGTTCTTTCTCATTGACTGGAAGGGGTTCGGGCCGGAGGAGGCCGTCGTGGGAACCGGAGGCCAACCTGTCCTTACCTCCTCTCTAGATTCTAAAAAAAAGGGGGAGACCAAGCGGGGGGGGGGGGGGGTACTGTCTCGGGGTCGCGGGCTCCGCTGCCCCCCGCGACCATCCCCCCCCTCGCGGGGGTCCGGCGCGGCGGCCCCGCGGCCACCCCTCTGCCCGCCTCGGCGCCGCCTCTCTTACCCGGCCGCGCTCCAGTGAACGCCGCTCCTGCCTGCCCGGCCTCGTGCGCGGGCCGCCGCTTAAGGCGCGCGCCGGGTTCTCTAAATTAAGGCCAGTGTCCCGATAATTGGTCATTATCGGGGCGCTGGGGTTTTTATTTAAGGTATCCGCCCCCAGTACTTCCTGCCAGTCTGTTGGTGTGCTTACCTAGTGTCTAGAGAGTTTTTTCTGTTCCGTCCTGATTACCCGTGTACCAGTCCGCCTGCTTACGTTTCCTGACCTTGCCTGTTTGCTGCCTGCCCTGACCGTCTGCCTGCCTCTGACCACGAACCTCTGGTGCCTGCCCTGACCTTCTGCCTGTCCCCGACTACGCCTCCGGATTACATTTCTGTACCACGCTGTACCCCGGCTGCCTTCGCAAGCAAGTCACGTCAGGGGTAACGACCTGGTAGCCTCACGCCGCAGCAAGTCCATCCCGCTTTGCGGCGGGCTCTGGTGAAAACCGGGGGCTACTTAGATTCCGTTCCCTGGCGTGGCTTAGCTATCTCCGCTTGCGTTGGCCCAGCAGATCCACTCCCACGTTACAAATACAATTGGAAAACCAGGTCTATAAATATCTTGGGGTTAACATCACCAAAAATTATCCTTCCCTTTATAGTCAGAACTTCCCTAAACTTTTTACCGACATACGTACATACTTACAGAGATGGAGGACCTTGCCCTTGTCTTGGTTTGGGCGCATTTCTGCTATAAAAATGACTATCCTTCCCAAGCTACTTTATCTGTTTGAAACCCTTCCCATCCCGATTCCTATAAAAGACTTGAAGGCGCTCCAAGCTTCCTTACTAAAATTCATCTGGGCATACGGGAGACACTGCATTAAAAAATCCACACTCCTGGCTAGGGGGTCCCAGATATATTAAAATATTACTGGGCTGCACAACTATGCAGAATCCCAGCGTGGTCATCACTATTCGCCTTCTCTAGATGGGTAGAACTGGAAAAAGCTTGGCTTGCCCCTGCACACCCAAACTCTCTTCTATGGAATACCACCTCTGGGAATCCAACTCCATCCCTATTGGGGCCTATGGCATTAACGAGAGATGTCTGGAGGAAGTGTGCGAAGGCATACAACCTATGCTCTCCCGCATCGGGGCTGACCTCCTTTTTGTTCAACCCAGCCTTTCATATTGGGTTAAGTAATCAGGGTATGAGGGTTTGGTTCGACAGGCGGTTATTTCAAGCTGCGGATTTGGTGGATCCAGCTACTAGACGGGTAATGGAGTTTGACAAACTAAAATCTAAATCTAAAACTAAAGTCCTGTCGGTTTCCATATCTACAGATTACTCATTTTTTACACAACGCGTTGGGTACCCTAACGGTTTCGACCCCCACAACATTTGAAAGGATTTGTAGATCTAACTCCTCGACCAGAGGCTTAATCTCAGAAATTTACACAATTCTTTCAAACCCTTTCCCAGATAAGTTAGTGAAACATGGCTATATGGCTAAATGGGAAGCCTATGCTCGAAGGGAAATTACAAGGGAGGAGTGGCAAGAAATATGGCAAATGGCAGCGCAAACATCTCGTTGCAATCTCTATATAAATATAAAATATTAATGCTATGGTATTACACTCCCACTGTACTACAGAAATGTAACCCTCTTCTACCTGAAACATGCTGGAGATGCCATTCGGCTCCAGGAAATGTTTTTCATATATTCTGGGAATGCCCTAAGATTGGAGATCTGTGGAGGGCAGTAAAACTTCTAATTAAGGACATGACGGGATTGAAAACCCCCCCTGGATCCTTTATTTTACTTGCTGAATTTAACAAATACTAAAATTAGGAAGCGCACAATGAAGATGATTGTGCATGTCCTTACGGCGGCACGATGTTTGGTTGCTGTGTTCTGGAAGAGGCAGGATTCTCCCTCTCTGATGGACTTAGCACAAAGAATTAAGGATGTCCGTCATATGGAGTATCTTACAGCTTCTCTGAACAATACCCTTGATCTGTTCTATACGACCTGGGATGTATGGGATGCATTTGTAGTAGAGAAAGGCCTTTGATTCAAAAGTGGCTTATAGCCCCGAGTTTCTAATCCACATACTAAGCCTTACTAAGCTCAGCTTGCGGACTCTCCTACCCCCTCCTTTCAGTGTTATTCCCTTTTGTGTCCTGTCATGTGTCGACTTAAAGTTCATTTTTGCTTTAAGAGTTGAATGCATTTTGGAATACATATGCATCCATAATTGAGAGCACCAATGCTACATGTTTCTTACACATATGTTCGTGTATGTTATTGCTTTACAGCATGGTAATGCTAAAGAGAATTGGTCAATTAATTGTAATTATTGAACAATGCTTTTTCTTGAAATGTTTTATTATTGTATGAATATGCAAAACTTTACCCAATAAAAACACAGTTTATCAAAAAAAAAAAAAAAGAAATGCATGTAGCAATGTGTTTTGAATAATCTGATTGCATTTCGTGTTTACCTCAATTGCATTCTAAATTATGGTGTTTTGTAGGAATGGATTACATTGGCTATTATGTTTTGTGCAGCGATTATTGATTGGATATAGACTTCGGTTAGCAAAAGCATGTAGCAATGTGATATGCTTTTGTGTATTGCATATAGGATGTCTGACTATTGCATTTTAAACATTTTTGTGCTGTTCTTATGGCTTTTATTCGCTATTTCGTATTGTATAATTATTGATTATTGATATCTTATTGACATAGGTTTTATAATAATGTGTTTTTTTTATAGCAGTCTTGTTTTGTGCTATTGAATTTTGCTTGTGTGCTGGTGGGACAGATTGTCTTTCAAAATTTGGCCTGAACAGATATGGTTTATTTTGTGTTTTATGACCTTTGATTTGAAATAGGTATTGACTCTAATGCCCAATTATGTCGATTAGCTGATTCTGTGCTTGATATAGGCATTGTTTGATCAATAATTTAACATGCAATTATTGTTTTGAGACAGAGCCTTCTTATATTTGTCACTATACTTTTTGCCATTGTTAGGTATAAGGCTGTTTTTAAAAGACATATATGTCAGTGTAATGCAATTGAAAAATAATTATTATGTTTTGCAATTGAAAAGATAAGAATAATGTTAAAAATGTGTTTCCCTAATTCTTCATTGTCTTGTTATTGCTTAGGAAAGAATGGGTACACCCCATTAATGTATTTCGTAACCAAAGGGGCCATATAGGACAGCTATATGGCGAATTGAGGAGGTAAGCCAATTTTGACTTTCCACTGCACAGTACTACATTACATGTATTAATTTATTAAAGGTGGTGTAATTGAAAAGTTAATCTTTTTAAACTATTGAACATTTTTATGTATTATGCTATGTAAAAACTTACAATAATTGTTATTTCTCCCACAGCTTCCCACCAAAGTTTGTGGAGTTCACAAGAATGTCCCCGGAGGCCTTTGACCGTTTGTTGGAAATTGTAGGTCCATCACTACAAAGGGAGGACACCAACATGAGGACATCCATCTCTCCAACGGAACGACTGCTGATTACGTTGCGGTAAGTAATATTCACTCCAATATTTTTGTACTTGATTCGGCTTTACTGCACCAAGTCCAAAAAAAGAACACACTTTCCTGTACGTTTCTTTGTGTTGGAACCATTTGAAAATGCTTCTCGCACAAACAAACATACAATCTATTGCCTTTACACACACTGTGTAGTATGTTTCTTTGTCCTGGAACCATTTGAAAATGCTCCTCGCGCAAACATATAAAATCTATTGCCTGTACACACACTGTGCAGTATGTTTCTTTGTGCTGGAACCATTTGAAAATGCTCCTCGCACAAACAAACATACAATCTATTGTCTTTACACACACTTTTCTGTATGTTTCTTTGTGCTGGAACCATTTGAAAATGCTTCTCGCACAAACATACATAAAATCTATTGTCTTGACACACACTGTGTAGTATGTTTCTTTGTCCTGGAACCATTTGAAAATGCTCCTCGCGCAAACATATAAAATCTATTGCCTGTACACACACTGTGCAGTATGTTTCTTTGTGCTGGAACCATTTGAAAATGCTCCTCGCACAAACAAACATACAATCTATTGCCTTTACACACACTGCGCAGTATATTTCTTTGTGCTGGAATCCTTTGAAGCTGCTTCACGCACAAACAAGCATACAAATAGTTTGTAATATTTTTAACTAGACACCAGTTTCTTTTTTTTTTTCCTTTTACAGATTTCTTGCAACTGGGGAGAGTTATTCATCCCTGCACCTCCAATTCCGGGTTGGTAAATCAACCATATCCGGAATTGTGAGGTGCACATGCCACTTGATCTGGCAGCACTTGCAACCCATCACGATGCCCAGCCCGACCCCGGAGATTTGTTTGCAGGTAGCAGCAGGCTTTCAATCTGTGGCCAAATTCCCCAATTGCATAGGCGCCGTCGACAGTAAGCACATATGTGTGCAGCAGCCACCGCGATCAGGATCCATGTACTATAATTATAAAAAGTACTTTTCTGTGGTCCTGATGGCGGTGGCTGATTCACACTGTAGGTTTGTTGCTATTGAAGTTGGCGCCTATGGAAGTACTGGGAACTCCTGGGCGCTGCTGAACTTGGAGTTTGGGAGGCAAGTGCTGCAAGAGCAACAGACTCTACCCCCACCAACACCTCTTCTGGGTTCCACTCATCACGTCCCCTTCGTCCTGGTAGGTAATGAAGCATTCCCATTGATGTGCAACTTGCTGCGGCCATACCCCTGGATGTTTGGAAGAGAGTGTTCAACACGAGGCTGAGCCGGGCGCGGCGCGTGGTGGAGTGTACCTTCGGGATCATGGCTAGCAAGTAGAGGGTCTTCACCACTGCAATTAGGCTGGATGAGCACACGGTGGATGGGGTAATCAAAGCTGCCTGTGTTCTCCACAACTTTGTTAGGGACTATGATGGTCCCGACAGAGACGACGAGACACAGGCAGCTTTTGGTGACACCCCATCCTCCTGGGGCCTTGGCCGCCCATCCAGCCGAGGTGCAGTGGTGCGAGAAACCTTCGCAAGCTACTTCATGTCCCCTGAAGGTAGCGTGCCATGGCAATTTGACAGCCTGTAATCAGCACTTCTTCCTTGGATGGATGGATCTCGGCCTTCGGGGACCAGCTTGTGTATCCACCTTACTCCAGCGGCTGCATTCTCCACAAGTGGACTTCTGCTTCTGCTGCACGCAGATCCTGACAACTCCGGCTGTTGCTGCATTCTCCACAAGTGGACTTCTACTTCTGCTGCACGCAGATCCTGACAACTCCGGCTGTTGCTGCTTTCACCACAAGTGGACTTCTGCTGCACGCAGATCCTGACAACTCCGGCTGTTGCTGCTTTCACCACAAGTGGACTTCTGCTTCTGCTGCACGCAGATCCTGACAACTCCGGCTGTTGCTGCTTTCACCACAAGTGGACTTCTGCTTCCGCTGCATGCAGATCCTGACAACTCCGGCTGTTGCTGCATTCTCCACAAGTGGACTTTTGCTTCTGCTGCACGCAGATCCTGACAACTCCAGCTGTTGCTGCATTCTCCACAAGTGGAATTCTGCTGCACTCAGATCCTGACAACTCCGGCTGTGCTGCTTTCACCACAAATGGACTTCTGCTTCTGCTGCACGCAGATCCTGCAAAGTTCTGCTAATTCTGCAGGTGGTCCCAGTGCACTCCACTAGTTTATAAATGCGTTTAAAATAAATACATTTATTGTTTTTTGTACCAAAATAAAAATTTATGTTGACGAACATTTTTAGTATTTTCTTTATTTCTAATGTAATGTAGTTTTTGTTTGCTGTTATGTGTTTGGTTGTTTAACTGTCTGGGTGGCCCTTGGCAACCGCTCAGAGCTTCTTTTTCCATTCAGGAATTCCAGAATGGAAAAGGAAGCTCTGGACCGTCGCCATGGGCAATCCAGAAAGTTAAACTGGGGGCCTTAATATTGATTTTGGACTAGGGGACATGTTGTGTGTACATTGGGTAGTTGTTTAATTCTTTTGGTGGCCCTTGGCAACCGCTCAGAGCTTCTTTTTCCATTCAGGAATTCCAGAATGGAAAAGGAAGCTCTGGACCGTCGCCATGGGAAACCCAGAAAGTTAAATTTGTAATTAAATTAGGATATGCAAATAAACAAGACTTCAAGGGATTTAAAATACTATAAAGTAATACAATTTTATTACTTATTTGCAGTCAAAAATACTTGCATAACCAAATTTAAAATCCTAATTTAACAATAACTTACAATACTATTAACGGAAGATTTAACATATATATAAAAAAAACCACAAGAAACAGTATAGAATATAAACAAATCCCATTTATTTTAAAGAAAAAAAAAACTTCCCACCCACACCACCCACCCATAACAAAATTCCCCTAAGTAACAAAAAAAAATTGAACTATATACAAAAAGCCGCACTCCGCACCGCCAAAACAAAAAAAAATTAATAATTAAAATAAACGGGGGAGGAATCGCCAGAAGAGGGTGGGAGTGGGGTTTGCAGATCCTGCAAAAAACTCCCACTGCTGGGCTGAGAGTAACGAAGATCTATTGGATATTGCTGGTAGTGCCCAGCAGTGGGAGGGGGCGGAGGTTGGGTGGGTGGGACTGGTGGGGGATGTGGTGGGCGGTAAGTTGAAAAAGGATGTGGGGCGGTACGGAATGCGGCCGGGGGGGGGTTGTAAATGCCTGAATGGCGGAGGCTCGTCCCGGAGACCACAGTACCAGCGCATGCAGCTGTACATGTCCCCCATATTGGGCAGAGGGTGGCCGGAGGCGTAGACTGACACCATGGAATGATAGAAACCTATCATGTGATCTTTTAATTCTTGGGATGGCAGAAGGCGGCAGCGTTCTGCCATCCCCATAAATGAGTTGGTGATGTAGTCACGTCCACTGACCCGCTCTGCTAGGGAAACAAGCTCGCTATGAAAGCTTGAGGTTGTGACCATAGCAGAGCGGGTTCTACGTCTCCGACCGCGACCAGGACCGGTGTTGGAAGGGGTGCGGACAGGGGGAGTGGCGGGATGCACTATGGTTGGGGGGGCCCGAAGGGGGGGGGGGGGCAGCAACAGCTGAAGCCTGAGATGGAAGAATGGCAGCTGTGCTGTTATAGGCCACTGCCCCCAAGACACCTGGGTATCAGTGTCGGAATCCACCCCTGGGGATCCCGCCGGATGTTGCTCCTCCCCCTCCGTAGCGCCGCTGGACAGGCTGAGGTGCTGATCCCTCACCCCAGCTCATGTTCCTCTGCTCCAGATTTGGCACTGGACTGCTCCTGTGGGGCAAGGTTTCCCTATGTTCTGAAATAAAGAGGAAACAAAGTTAGTTTTTTAGCAAGGGTTTTCCATACAGCAGCATTGTGGTTATTTTTGGCCAGTTTTCCAGAAGGTCATCAAAAACGAAAACCTTCTTAAAAGCTGGTCAAAAACAAAGTAGGTGTGGACATGCTCTTTATGCTTCACAAATGAAAGACAGCATGAAATAGCAGTGTACTCCATCCAATTTCAAACGGTTTATATACAGCTACTTAATGCTTTCCCTCATTGTCAAAGCCAAACTAAAATTTTTTACTAGATTATGCCTACAAAATCAGCAAGGTGTTGGACCATATATTTAAAACATGATAACATGCCTCGTCACGACGGTTCCGGTTGCTGTACCCCTGGGTCTTCTTGTCCCATAGAATGGCACGGGACTGGACCTGAAAGATATTAACAGAAATTTTTTTTGAGATGAATTATTCCTAGACCACAATTTTAAATACTGTACTGATGAATCTTAATAATTAAAACATTGAATTATGATTTTTCAAAAATCGGTTATTTAGTAATAGCATATAAAACTGCTTAGCAGTAAAACCTGTAGCTTCAAATTGCGTAGTGCTGTTAGTATGTTCCGACAGCATCTAGAGTCCATGTGAATATATGTTGTTGTCATGTTTTCATAGCATATGGAATATGCATATACATATCACTTAACCATATTTTCACAAGGACCAAAGACACCGTGGGAACATATCCACAGCACTAAGCAAGTTCGTGCTATGGGTAGCAATGCAAACATTTTAAAATATTATTTTTAATTAGCAAAACCTGACAAAACCATAATTAAATTTTCAATTTTAAGACAAGCAGCAGTATATTTAATTAATTTTCAATTTTTGTCACATTTTTCAAAACATATTGCATTACCAGCAGCATCAAGCAGATCTATGCAAATTTAAATGCAGGTAATGCAATATATTTTGCGGATATGGTGACAAAATAACATGCATTTTCACATAAAAATAGTGAATAAATAGCATGCACAGATAAAATGTAAGCTCCTATGTGCTTGTTATTTACAAAAATACATGACATTGCAAACAACTAGCATATGGCAGAATGCACAGTAAAAAAAAAAAAAAAATTAACACCAACATTTCTGTATACATTTCAGAACAGACAGTATGTAAAAATCCTAAAGTAAATGACATGTCCCTACTTTACATACATTACATAACAGTTAATAATTACATTACTTAAAATAATTTCAGTACAATTTAATTTAATTACAGTAAATAACATGTCACTTTAATAAAAAATCATTATCATTTTGAAATCTGCTTCTATACATGTTGTCCCCCTCCTGCTAAACACTTTGCAATCAAAGCATGACAATGTAGCCTGGTGCTTGCTACCCCCACCTCTCCCCTACTCCCTGAGCACAAGCTCCAAAACACATGGTATAGTTGCGGGCGTACTGTACGCCCTGCATTTATGCTATGTGAACATAGCCGCTGTATTAAATAGTTACCTCCGATATGAGGGCCCCAACGTCCAGTTTCATGCGCTGGTACGGTGCTTCTGGTCTCCAGGACATGATGTTTTCTGCTTCCAGCCTCTTGCTCATACAACTTGGTATGTGAAGAATATTGTCTGCAAAAATCAGATTCAAGCTTTGTCCCTCACCAAAAATTTATACAAAACCAGACAGTCTTGGCTAGAGACTGTGAACTCTATTTGACCCTCTGAATGTATTCGCGGCGTAATTACGCGGCAAATACGTGTCACAAAAGTGTTGCACGTACTCGGGACTGATTTCAGGACGTAATTACGTTTCCCATTATTTTCTATGGGGATATAACGTCGCAAATACGGCTCAATAATTGACAGGGGACTTGAGAGTTAAGTGATGTCATAGATAGGCCCCTATTCTTAATATTCATGGACTGTCTAATAACGGGGTATGTCCCAAAGGATTGGCGCATAGCAAATGTGGTGCCAATATTAAAAAAGGGGTCAAAAAGTGATCCAGGAAACTATAGGCCAGTAAGCTTAACCTTTGTTGTAGGTAAAATGTTTGAAGGTTTTCTCAGAGATGCTATCCTGGAGTATCTCACTGAAAATAAATGTATAACGCCGTTCCAGCATGGGTTCATGAAGGATCGGTCCTGTCAGACTAATCTCATCAGCTTCTATGAGGAAGTCAGTGCTAGACTGGATCGGGGTGAGGCACTGGATGTCATATATCTAGATTTTTCTAAAGCATTTGATACGGTGCCACATAAAAGGTTGGTAAATAAAATGAGAATGCTTGGACTGGGGGAAAATGTGTGCAAGTGGGTAAGTAACTGGCTCACTGATAGAAAACAAAGGGTAGTAATTAACGGTACATACTCAGACTGGATCGCTGTTACTAGTGGGGTACCACAAGGGTCAGTATTGGGCCCTATCCTCTTTAACATTTTCATTAATGATCTTACACAGGGAATACACAGTAGAATATCGATCTTTGCAGACGATACTAAGCTCTGTAAAATAATCAACACAATAGAGGATAATATGTTATTACAAAGGGATCTGGATAAGTTGGAGGCCTGGGCAGGGAAATGGCAGATGAGGTTTAACACTGATAAATGCAAGGTTATGCACATGGGGAAGAGAAATCCATTACATGATTACATGTTAAATGGAAAAACACTGGGTAAAAGTGACATGGAGAAGGACTTGGGAATCCTGGTGGACAGTAAACTTAATTGTAGCAGCCAGTGTCAGGCAGCAGCAGCCAAAGCAAATAGGATCATGGGGTGCATTAAAAGGGGCATAGATGCACATGATGAGAACATTATTCTCCCATTATACAAGTCACTGGTTAGACCACACATGGAATATTGTGTACAGTTTTGGGCACCAGTGCACAGGAAAGACATTGTAGAGCTTGAACAGGTACAAAGGCGGGCAACAAAAATAATAAAAGGACTGGGTGGACTACAGTACACAGAAAGATTGGCAAGATTAGGGTTATTTAGTTTAGAGAAAAGAAGGCTTCGGGGGGACATAATAAATATGTTTAAATACATCAAAGGTCAATATAGAGATCTCTCCCAAGATTTATTTATACACAGGGCTGTATCTAGAACAAGGGGGCATCCTCTACGTCTTGAGGACCGAAAGTTTCTACATAAACATAGAAAGGGATTCTTTACTGTAAGAGCAGTGAGACTATGGAATTCTCTGCCAGAGGGACTGGTCATGGTGAATTCAATAACCGAGTTCAAAAAGGGTTTGGATGCATTTCTGGAGCGTAATAATATAACAAGTTATAGTGACTAGGATTCAGGAGAGGGGTCATTGATCCAGGGATTTTTCTGATTGCCAGATTGGAGTCAGGAAGGAATTTTTCCCTAAAATGAGGACAATTGGCTTCTACCTCATTGGGGGTTTTTGCCTTCTTCTGGATCAACACCTTAGCACAACAGGCTGAACTAGATGGACGACTTGTCTTTTTTTAGCCTTACAAACTATGAAACTATGATTTTGCGGTCGTAATTACGCCGCAATAACGCAGCGTAAATACGACATGTAAATACGGCTCGTGTGAACGAAGAGCCGTATTTTACATTGAAATCAATTGTATATCCCTTGAACATTATTTTGGACATATTTAGGGACGCGATTGCGGACGTAATTACGTCCGTAAATACGTCCCATTTTAAGCCATGTGAACATAGCCTTACAATACATTTAATAGTTTTTAGACAACTTTGATATTTATCTTTATTAATTAAATAATTTTATAGACAACTCATTTTTAGTATTGTACTGTTGTAACAGTCGACCTAGAGCACATTTTGCCCCATTACGTTCTAGCTTCACTTCGCCTCCTCCAGTTCAGGTAGACCACATTGAACTAGGTCTGCCTGTCGGAGCTGCAATGCGCCACACTTTGCCGACCCGCGATCATGCATGCATCGGAGTATTCGAAAGTGCCGGGTCCCGCCCCAGGACGCCCACACCGCGCCCATTGCACACCCCTTCATGTTAGGCGCATCTGAAAGTGGCGAAGGTTGCACCTAACACCTCATCACTGCATCCGACAGGGGATTCGGACTGGTGAGGCGCAGTTTCCACCAGAAATCGGGCGCAAATCCCGATCATACATGTCGCCCAGTGTGTTCAACCCCCCCCCACCACATGTCACTGTGCCATTCCTCTCCTTCTGCAGTCTTATTTTGTAAGAGCTGTTTACATACCACAGCCCTGCATTCAGTCTAGACAGCCATCTATGAACTCAGAGCACTGATCTCTTCTCCTCTCACAGCTGGAGGTTTGTTACAGTTGAATCCAGTCTTCTATGAACTCCTCCAGAGAACAGATACGTCTCCCTTCTATGCAGGAGCATTAGGCACCGAGGCACAATTCTGCTGTTTTCTGACTGTAGAAGCAGCTGCAGTGTCACTGAGGAGTTGGTGGCTGTGCAGAGTGAAATGTTGCCGGCCTCTTATTCTGAGTGAGAGATGAAGGAATGCGTACTTCCGTGAATACGACCGGGGGCCGAACAGAATGTAAATTAGTAGAGCCGGCAGCCAATGAAACGCAAGGAGGTGGGATCCGACCGGCACTGGGGAACAGTGTTTACACAGAACGAAGAAAAGGCAGACTGTGAAAACAATACAGCTTTGCAAATGACATCCAATTGCAAAGTTGCTTGTTTTCACTGTCCCCTTATTCTAAAGACCATTTAATGAAATGATACAACCCCCTTAATATTGATTCCCCAGATTTTTCCATTTTCAGAGATATTCCATATGTGGCCCTAGTGCGCTATTTGGCTCAACCACAAGCCTCAGAGTAGTAGGAGCACCTACCGGACTCTGGGGTCTCATTTTCATCACGATTTCATTTAGGCGCCATCTCAGGATTGCGGACACCCTAAGGTGCTAAAACTTAACACCCCTAAAAAGACCCCCCCCATTGGAAACGACACCCCTTAAGGAATATATCCAGGGGTGCAGGGAGTATATCGACCCCACAGGTGTTTCACAAATTTTTTTAGCATTAGGCTGTGAAAATGAAGACATTTTCTTTCCAACAATTTGCAATTTTAGCTGAAAATTTTTAATTTTTTACAAAGAATCCTGGAAAAAAGCACCCCAAATTTTGTTATGCAATTTCTTCCAAGTTCTGCAATGCCCTACATGTGGGTGTAAACTGCTGTTTGGGGGCATAGCAGGGCGTACAAGGGAGGGAGCTTTTGGAACGCAGATTTTGGTGGGTGCCATGTCACATTTCAAAGCCCCGAAGAACCAGAACATGCGAAACCTTTCATAAGTCACCTCATTTTGGATTCATGGATCTCATCTGGTGGTGTATTGTGTATTTTGGGCGCACAGGTATTCCATATTTTTTTTTTTTTTAGCATTAAGCCATTAAAATGGGGGGGAAAAACGCATTTCTGTCATTGCTATTTGGGATTCAACTTAACCACGTTCGCCGTGCAGTGTAAATTACATAATAACTACTATGTGGGTCGGCATAATTACAATGATCTAAATTTTATATAGTTTTTTATGTTTTATTACTTTTACACTTTTTTATGTTGTCCTACTCTGACAGCCATAACTTTTTTATTTTTCTGTATATGGAGCTGATTATGAACTTATTTTTTTTTTACGGGATGAGTTGACATTTTTATTGGTGGTAATATGGGGTGCATATGACATTTTGATCACTTTTTATTAGGGTTTTTGTGAGGCGTTTTGAACAAAATATAGCAATCATAGTAGTGTTTTTTATTTTTACAGCGGTCCCCGTGCGGTATAAATGACATGCTAGCGTTACTCAGCAGGTCGATACGATTACAGAGATATCTAATTTGTATTTTTTTATGTTTTACTGCTTTTACACAATAAAGACACTTTTATTCTAAAAAGAAAACATGTTTTTGCATCGCCATAGTTTTTATTTTTCTGTGTACAGAGATGTGTAGGGGCTTGTTTTTTTGCGGGATGAGTAGACATTTTTATTGGTATAATTTATGGGGGAACGAGGCTTTTTGGTGAAGAAAATACTGCAATCCTAGTAGTGTTTTTTTTACTTTTAACAGCGCTCACGTGCAGTATACGTGACACGTTAGTTTTACTCTGTGGGTCAATACAATTACGGTGATACCTAATTTATATAGTTTTTATGTTGAAGCGCTTTTAAAAAATGCATCGCCATTTTCTAATAGCCATAACTTTTAAATTTTTCCGTATACAGTGCTGTTTGAATTTTTTTTGTGGGATGAACCGACGTTTTAAATGGTACCATTTTGGCGTTTATGAGTGTTTGATCACTTTTTATTCCATTTTATGTGCTGCAGGATGAATAAAAAAAAAAAATCAAAGAGTTGCATTTTTCAAACGGCGTACACCATGTGGGTAAATATGTAACATGTTTTCAGGGTGGGTCGTTACGCACGTGGAGATACCAAATATGTGTACTTTATTTATTTTTTATCTTTTTTGGGACGATTGGTGTTTGTAAAGGGGAAAAGGGCGGAGTATGCGTTTTTATTTTAATTTTTCGTGTTTCTGTTTTACTTTTATTTAAAACTTTTTTTACACTTTTTTTCACTTTTCCCCAGAGGGGAATTGTATGAGCGATCTTCAAATCACTCCTACAATAGGAGATCAGTACACAGCTTATTGCTGTGTACTGGTCTCCATGGCAACTATCAATCACCCTGCCCGGCAATGCTCACAATGCATTTGTGATTTTCACTTCCCAGGCTACCTGGTAGGAGACAGCTGCGGCACAATCATGCGGCAGCTGCGACGAGAGCAGGCAGCAGGAGCTCACTCCTCCTGTCTGCGACTTAAGATCGTCGGAGCTAATAGATCATTGGAGCTAAGGGGTTAAACACCCGCAGGTGGAGCTCACTACCGCTGGTCCCATGTCGCAATCGTGCAGGGCTCGCCTGTAAGCCCGCACGATCGCCAGCACGTTCCCATACGTCCATTTGCAGGAACGCACTTCCCACTAGGACGTATGGGTACGTCTAATGTTGGGAAGGGGTTAAAATACATATCACCCATGTGTCTATGAATGTTACTTAATGATTACATGATGTCTAGTAATTGATAAACATTTGTTATATACTGCTGCGGGTTTAAAAATTCATATGAAATGATTCATTATATTAGCAATGGTTATTATTATATAATTATTGGGTTTGAGCCTTACTGATGATTTTTTGGAGCACCATTTGTGGTAAAAATGTAGGCTTCTTGAGGTCCTGTTGTCTTGTTAATCGGTTTACGGGCACATTATAAGTTGGCAGACACTGTTATATACAGTGTTGTGCCTTTTTAATGCTCATTCTAAGTGTGCGCATTAGTGCTCTTTTTATTGAGGAATTTATGCTCTTTAACGTACACTTATATTGTGGAAAAGGATACAGGCGCATGCAGTAGACACTGCTGTATATCTCATTGTGCATCTGAATTATGTAAGGCGCATTATATTGTGGAAATAAGACACAGGCGCATTATAGTGGATACCGCTGTATGTCTTGTTGCACATTTGTATTTATGTAGATCTGGGGTGCATTGCCTTTCAAGGACCTATGTGCAGGCGCATTGTGAACTATGAGACGCCCTGTAATGAGCATTGCATTGGAAATCCATTCGCACGCGCAATGTAAGGTACGAGACGCCGATGTAAAGACATCGTAATGCGCAAGTGTTAAATTTGTGGAGTCGCCCTTTTTGGGTCATCAGCTCCACTAAGGGACAGTCTTCCTTGTAGGGTGTGATGTATAGGGCTAGATTTTGTAGACATTTTTGGAGAAAATTCTGGCTTGAGAGGTGTATTACTTCATCTATTGAAGTGGCCAGAAGTTGAGGACACCATTTTCTTTTGATAAAAACCACTGTGCATTGTTGGACTCTATACCTTATGAGGTGTGAATTTGTTCATTTATTTTTATTAATATTAAAAGTTAAGTTTTACTATATTAGTATATGATTATTGAAAGCCCTTGTATTGTTGCAGTGATTTTTTAAAATTTAAGAGCCCCCAAAGTCCTAAAAAAATAAAAGATTGTTTAAAAAATGAGGCCAACATAAAGTAGACATATGATAGATTTTCATTATTTACTATTTTGTTGGGTATGACTGTCTTACACGAAGACATTTTTAAACTTTTGAAAATGACAAATGTTTCCACATTTTCACAATGTTTTGATATTTTTCAAAAATAAGCAAGGATTGTTTCAGCCAAAATTAATTGCTATATTAAAGTAGAATGTGTAACGAGAAAACAATTCTCAAAATCACATGCATAGGTAAAACCATTAACCCCTTACCGCCAGAACTAGTTTTGACCTCCCTCACAGTGCCCCATTTTTTAAATCTAACATGTGTCACTTTATGTGAGAATAACTTTTTCATACTTTTACCCATTCCTGTAATTCAGAGACTGTTCTCTCGTGACACATTGTGCTTTAAGTTAGTAAGAAATTTTGGTCCAAAAAGTCCTTGTTTATTTGTGAAAAATATCAAAGTATCGTGAAAAATTTGAAAAATGTACCTTTTTCAAACTTCAAAAATTTCTGCATGTAAGACGGATAGTTATTCGGACATCAGACATGATCCCGTACCTACCTTATAGTTGTTGATGCTATCGCTTTTGCTGCATGACAGTGCTCCGATGTTGGGAGTCTTTTAACAAGTTTAATAAAAGTTTAAGCATTTTACATATAGCCGCAGTGAGTCTGTGCTTGGAGCGCATTGTACGCCAAAATCACGTGGATGCTGGATCTAACGTTGTTACAAGCATTTGCTACCGGTGGAAGTTTCCAGCTTCACCATGCATCCTCAGCATAACAGGCACTCCGTATGAAAACACAGGGTGAGCTGAAATAATCTTTCTTCCTTTACGGATAATTATTCCACAGAAAATAGTTTCTAACTAGCATCTACCATATGTCTACTGTAGGTTGGCATAAATTTTTAAATGTCTTTTTTTACGACAGTAGTGGCGTAGAAATTTAGTAGTTTTTGCAATATACATTTTTTAGGGACCAGTCCAGTTCTGACGTGACTTTGATTGGCCTGTAGGTTAGTTACCCCCATAAATGACTTCATCTAAGAAACTACATCCCTTAAAGTATTCAAAACAGTATTTACGAAGTTCTTTAACACTTTAGGTGTTTCACAGGAATTAAAGCAAAGTGGAGGTGAAATTTCAAAATGTAACTTTTTTTGCAGATTTTCAATTTCTATCCATTGTTCATAAGAACATGATAGATGAGACCAGGGAAATGCAATTTAGAGATAATCAGAGATATCCCATATGTGGCCCTAGTGCGCTATTTGACTCAACCACAAGCCTCAGAATAGGAGGAGCACCTGATGGAGTCTGGAGTCTCATTTTCATTATGACTTTATTTAGGCGCAATTTCAGACCCCATATTGGTAACTACATCCCTAAGGAATATATCCAGGGGTGCAGTGAGTATATCGACCCCACAGATGTTTAACAATTTTTTTAGCATTAGGCTGTGGAAATGAAGACTTTTTTTTTCCAGCAATCTGCAATTTTAGCTGAAAACGTTTAATTTTTACAAAGAATCTTGGAAAAAAAAGCCCCCTGAAATGTTGTTGTGCAATTCCTTCCAAGTTCGGCAATACCCTACATGTGGGTGTAAACTGCTGTTTGGGCGAATGGCAGGGCGTATAAGAGAGGGAGCCTTATTTGGCTTTTGGAATGCAGATTTTGGTGGGTGCCATATCGCATTTACAAAGCCCCCAAAGTAGTAGAACAGGTGAAACCTTCCAAAAGTTACCCCATTTTGGATTCAACACCCCTCATGGATATCATCTAGGGGTGTATTATGCATTTTGGGTGCACAGGTGTTCCATACTTTTTTTTAGCATTGGGCCATGAAAATGGGGGGAAAAAAACGCAGTTTCGTCATTGTTTTTTGGGTTTCAATTTTACAGCGTTCGCCGTGCTGTGTAAATGACTGGATAACTTTACTATGCTGGTCGGTACAATTGCAATGATATAAATTTATATAGTTTTTAATGTTTTATTACTTTTACAATAGAAATATGTCTCTAAAAAATTGTGTTTTTATGTTGTCCTATTCTGACAACCATAATTTTTTACTTTTCTGCATACGGAGCTGATTATGGGCTTGATTTTTGCGGGATGAGTTGATGTTTGTATTGGTACCATTAAGGGGTGCATATGACGTTTTGATCACTTTTTATTAAGATTTTTGTGAGGCGTTTTGAACAAAATACAGCAATCCTAGTAGTTTTTTAAAAATTTTTACAGCGGTCACTGTGCGGTGTAAATGACATGTTAGCTTTACTCAGCAGGTCGATATGATTACAGGGATACTGTCAGGGACCGGTCAGAGAGACACACCAAGACACAGACAAGTGAGGCCCCTGTCCCTGCCTTTTGGGGAACCAGACTCCTTAATAGGAGTGCAAGACAGACAAGGACAAACAAACACAGAACGAGCAAACGTGGTCAGACGGTCCAAGTCAGTAACAGAACGAGCGAGGTACAAAATTGTGAGACAAAGGGGTAAACGGAGTCCAAGCAAAAGGTCAGTAAGGCAAAGAGCAACACGCAAAATAACGGGTGAACTACAGGGAGAAAAACCTATAGCAGGCAAAGAAAGAAGGAAGCAGAGACCTTATATAGGAACAGAAGACAGGTAGAACTGAGGCAATAGGCAGAAGGAACAAAAGACCAGATAGGAGAGAAAAGCTGTCACTGGGCGTTGGCCAAGAATCAATCAGCACCCAGAACAGATAAACCAAGTTCACACTAGGAAATATAAAAACGCAGTATTAGGTTAAAAACCATGGCTTATGTTGCACCACCGTGGCCGGCGACCATTGCCAAAAGCCGGGGGTGTCTAGCACAATCATGACAGATACCCAATTTGTATTTTTTTTATGTTTTACTGCTTTTACACAATAAAAACACTTTTATTTAAAAAGGAAAACACGTTTTTGCATCGCCATAGTTTGAGAACCATAACTTTTTTATTTTTCTGTGTATGGAGCTGTATAAGGGCTTGATTTTTGTGGGATGAGATCTCGTTTTTATTGGTATCATTTTTGGGGGGACAAGGCATTTTGATCGCTTTAAAATCTGTTTTTTGGAAGGCAGGGTGAAGAAAATACTGCAATCCTGGTAGTGTTTTTTATTTTTAACAGCGCTCACTGTGCAGTATCCGTGACAAGTTAGTTTTACTCCTTGGGTCGAGATGATTACGGCGATACCCAGTTTATATATATATATATTTTTTTTCAAAAGTGTTTGTATTGTGTAAAACAATATATATGCAGTCACGGTATCCCCCGCTCCTCGGCCTCGCCCCCCGGGCGCCCACCGGGGTCGGGTGCCGCCGCTGGCCGCGGGACGAGCCGGGCGTCCGCGCCTGCCGGGGACTCACCTGACCCCGCTCCTGTGCCGTTCGCGCCCACTGCCGGCCGAGGTGTGCGTGCCCGTGTCCTAAGGAGCGCGCTCGTTCTCGGGGATTTAAAGGGCCAGCGCCCCGATAATTGGCTAATTGCCAGGCGCTTCCCCTACTTAAGGTCACGTCCCACAATCACTCCTTGCTGGATCTATGTTGCCTCGTGCCTTAGCTAAAGCGTTTCCTAAAGTGTATTATCGCCTTACCGTGTACCAGACCTCTTGCTACGTTTCTCGACTCCGAACCTCTGCTGCCTGCCCCGACCTTCCTGCCTGTCCACGACCACGAACCATAGCCGCCTGCCCTGACCTTCTGCCTGCCCACGACTACGATTCTCGGACTACGACTCTGTACCACGCTGCACCTCGGCTGCCACCGCAAGCAAGTCACGTCAGGGGGGACGACCTGGTAACCTCATGCCGCAGCAAGTCCATCCCGCTTTGTGGCGGGCTCTGGTGAAAACCGTGGGCTACTTAGATTCCGTTCCCTGGCGTGGCTTAACTATCATCGCTTGCGGATCCACTACCCAGCCGTTACATGCATCACTATCTTCTAATTGCTGTAACTTTTATTTTTCTGCATACAGAGCTGTGTAAGGGTTTTATTTTCTTGCGGGATGAACTGACGTTTTCATTTGGTGTTTATATGAGTTTTTGATCGCTTTTTATTACATGTTATGTCCTGCAGGATGAACAAAATTCGCAATTTTGTGTTTTTGTTTTTTTACGGCGTTCACCATATGTGACCTATTTATAGCATAGGTTGTGATGCACTCGGCGATACCAAATATGAATACTTTATTTTTTATCTTTCTGGGAGCGATTGGCGTTTGTAAAAGGGAAAAGAGCAGTGTACATGTTTTTTATTTTATTTTTACTTTTTTTTTTTTTTTTTTTTACTTTTTCACATTTTTTCACTTTTCCCAATAGGGGATTTGTAACAGCAAACTTCTGATTGCTGTTGCAAGGCAGGCAAAAAGACAGGATTGCTGCTGTGTACTGGTTGCCATGATGACTATCAATCACCGTGCCCACAATGCATTGTGGGCATGGTGACGTCACCAGACAGCACGGATGCTTTCATCCGGGGTTGTCAGCTAAGGAACCAATAGCGGCGCAGAGCACCGTTACTGCTACGATCGCAGGCAGGAGGAGCTCACCATGATAGGTCGCGATAATGAAGAGTTAATTACCACTGGTCCCAAGTCGTGATTGTGCGGGGCTCGCGTGTAAGCCCGCACGATTGCAAGGACACACTCACACGTCCATTTGCAGTAACGCACTTCCCGCTAGGGCATATGATTACATCCTATGTCGGGAAGGGGTTAAAGAGTTATTCCAGTATAAAGTGACACGTCAGATTTAAAAAAAAGGGCTTGGTTCTTAAGTCCAAAACAGGCTTTGACCTCAAAGGGGTTGTATCATTACATTAAATGGTCTTCAGAATAAGGGGACAGTGAAAACAACCAACTTTGCAATTGGATGTCATTTGCAAAGCTGTCTTCTTTTCACAGTCTCCCTTATCTATGTTTTCTGTAAACACTGTTCCCCTGTGCAGGTCGGATTCCACCTCCTTTCATTTCAAAGGCTGACGGCTCTACTAATTTACATTCTGTTTTAACTCCCCCCCCCCTCCCCCGGTCGTATTCACAGGAGTGTGCATTCCTGCCTTTCTCACTCTTTCTCACTCAGAATAAGGGGCCGGCAATACTTCACTCTGCACAGCCAGCAGCTGCACAGTAACACTGTAGCTGCTTCTACAATCAGAAAACAGCAGAATTGTGCCTGGTGCCTAATGCTCCTGCATGTAAACATAGAAAGGAGACAGATCTGTGCTGCTCTAGATGAGTTCATAGAAGACTGGATTCAACTGTAACAAACCTCCAGCTGTGAGAGAAGAGGAGATTAGTGCTCTGAGCTCATACAAGACTGTCTAGATTGAATGCAGGGCTTTGGTATGTAAACAACCAGTTCTTACAAAAGAAGCCTGCATAGGGAGAGGAACGACACAAGGACACGTGAAGTGGAATGCAGACAGAGAGGAGTGGGGGGGGGGGAGAGCAGGGATGTGCTATCCCCACCTACTGATCTCAAACAAAAACACTGATTCAGGAGCGGGCAAGAACAGTGAAGGGGGGATGATGCCATCCCCTTCAGTTAAGAAACACCCAGCTGGGAGGAAAAGAAACGCCCCTGGATTTGAGGAACTGAGAAAATGAAGCTACAAGAAAATAGCCGAACTGATGAAGCGATACATCCCCTTTAAAGTGTTAAACAAATATGGTACCACCGTGATCATAACAACCCTAATAATAAAGTTTATGTTTTTGCAACTGCTTAGCAAACTCTGTTAGCAAAACAAAACCAAAAAAACAAAATGCAATGACTTATTTTCTTTTTTCCTCTACTGTCCCCCTATATCACCCTCAAAGTAAAAAAAAAAAATCTCAATAAGCCCCATGTACCCAAAACTGGTTACAATAAAAAAAACAAAAACTGGGGACTTCCGGGGGCGGGGCATCACGCATGGCCGCCTTTTTCAAGAGCTCCTGAGCTTGGAGACGAAATCTGGCTGACATCTGAGCCATCCTAGCCCCTGAGACCACCAGATCGTTAGAGAACAACGTGAGGATGCTGGGGCACTTGAATCCGGAGCCATTTTGAGAAAACCCCGGGAGCCCGTGGTGGAGAAGTGTGCTGCGAGAGGTCTGCAGGCAGGCAGAGGCCCGGGGCCATCTTGGCTGGGCGCACACCTCACCAGAGCCGACAGACAGCGCGGAGCCCCGGCCCTGCTCCCTGTGTGTGCAGGATACGGCCAAGGAGATGGAGGAGAGCTGAGGGGACCAGAGAGGAGCTGAGGAACCCGGCGAAGCCTGCGGAGGCACCTGTAACAGCTGTTCCAATCGCCCAACTTACCCGCCGGGGGACGCGCAGGAGGGGAGGCGGTGCCCCGCGCCAAGAGCAGCGGCGGATCGTGTGGCTGGAGGGCTCGGCGGGGGCCCCCGAAGTGTCGGCGCTACACAGTCTAAGAGCGGAAGACCGCAAGTGACTGGAGGCGCGGGAGCGCCGAGACAAGTCAGCGGCGTGCAGTCCTCAAGCCGCCAGGAGCCGGCACCGTTACCCAGAGTTGCAAGGTGGGACCCAACCTGCACAGGGACCCACACGGCTCCGTGGGTAGCAACACCCCACCAACGGGACTTTAGGCCTCAAGGCCACGACGCTCCTGGCCGTGATACTACGGGGAGGGGATCAGGAACCCTGAACCTTGGCTGGACATTTGAGCCTGCCCTTTGCTGCTCGCCCACTGACTCCTGGGGGCCACTAAAGACCCGCTTCCAGCTGGGGAGAGACTCTTTCCAGTGTCACTGTTTTTACTACATAAGTGGCCTGCAACGTGGCGCCGATAAGTAGCCCTAATCTCCATCACCCAAGGGGCATACAGAGTCCTGGCTACTGTGTCACTTCTCCCGCAGTACCCCCTCCCAGCTGCTTATATACTGTTTGCAAACTCCTCTAAGGGCTACACACAGCTGTGCCAGTTAAAAGAAAACCTGCTGCCACCTGCTGTTACAATTAACACGGAGCACCTCCTAAAGTGTTTGTTGTTGGCTTAGACTCTACTGCCATCTACTGCTGGAGAAGATGATAGCAACAACTTACTTCTCCCAGCTCCCTGCTGCAAAGTGCTGCCTGCTGTCCATGTGAGGGTCGGGAGTCTCGGGGGGCTTCCTCCTTATGTACCTGCTCATAATATTGCATATATGACAAGCACTTACTCTCAGCTAAGATAACATCAGCCCTGAAACCCAGGCGGAGGGATTTCAAATACTAGCTGACAAATCCTGCTCATCCGCTTCACAAAGCAATATAAATTACGGACAAATTTGTGCGTTCTTCAGCCACTCCTAAACGTACGCGCTCTCAAGCGACATCGGCGGACAAAGTACCGCCCACCTCAACTACAAGACAGTCTCAGCATAAACTAAGCTCAAACAAAACATAGCCGAAAACTAATACCGCTATGGCACAATCACCACCATCTACGAGCGGAAGAGACCATCTACAGACTGCAACATCACCGGTTGCCAACCCTGCTTCCTCCCAAGATGCCGCAGCCCAGGCCTTGGTGATGGCACATGAAGTGTCCAGACTCATACTCCCTGTCCTGGATAAAAGGATAGACCTCATCCAGGCCTCTGTCAATGCGGCGTTGGCCCAGATCACCAACAACTCGCAGAAGCTGGTGGAGCTGGAGACCCGCACCGGAGCCGCAGAAGATAACATCACCAGGCTCGACTGAACGTCATCTACCCAACAATCGGTGATTGACAGCCTGCAAAATAAAATTGATGACCTGGTGCAATAACCTTTGATTTATTGGCATTCCTGAAGCGGTCCCGGCAGAGGCACTCGCCTCATACCTGACCACGAACTTTGCCACTGCACAGTGCCTGGACACCCCAAAAGACCCCCTTCTTATAGAAAGGGTCCACTGTATGGGCAGCAATGGGGACCGAAGAAACAGACCTCGACCGGTTATTGCCAAATTCCAAAACTGGACGATCAAAGAGAAGTTCCTTAGAGTGTACCGCCAAACGCGTGAGCTGAGAGTGGAGAACAAACGCATACTAATTTTCCACGACTTCTCACTACAGGTCGCGCAGAAACGTAAAGCGTTTCACCCGGTTTGTCAACATCTGCACGAGTCTGGAATCAGATTCCAGCTGCTCTATCCAGCGAAGTTGAGAGTGGTGGAGAATGGGCAAACGACCACATACGACTGACCGGAGGATGCAGTGAGGCGCTTCCTTCCTAATGCACCTGGCTGACGGGTGAGCGTCTGAGCGGTGACGATATTATTATTTTACAGATCTTTAGTTCTATAACAATGATAGCTTAGGTAGAAAGATGGTATTTACTTGTCTTTTTCTTCTCCTTTCGTTTTCTTCCCCTTTCTACCCTTTCCCACCCCCCTCCTTTTTTTCAACGAATCCTATCTTCCGCTTGTAGGACGGAGATAGACAGGAAACTGATTTAGTTCTAGTTTGTTTTATACTCATGTAACTCAAGTTAATCATAGGGGGATGCCCCCCCTCCTTTGGAGCTTTGGCTCTCACAACAGTCTGTTGGAAATTTTGCTTACAGCTTGTTAAACACTGTTTGTTTACAACTTGGGCCCAACACAGGCCAAATGTTTCCAAAGTTGGTTAGGTATCACTATTTGTCTTTGTTATAATGTGCAGGATAGTTGGTGGTGGTGGATGGTGCGGCCGGGCCGGGACAAGGCATTTTGGTGCCCTAGGCGAGTACAGCCAATGGCGCCCCCCCCCCTCGCTCTCAAAAAAATACCCCCCCCCCCCAACACACACTAATTCCTCTCACCCCTGCGCCAGGTCCTGTCACTAATTTTCTGCACATTCCACATAGCTCCCGTCCATCTCCTCAGCAGTCACTGCACAATGAAAATCAGCCCTGACAAATTTGCATTTTCAAAATCGCTCCCCTCAATATGACAGTGTAATACCTTAAAAAATAACAGTCACTAAATAATCCACGGATACATGGAGCAAATTACCAGACGATGATTGTTACTAAAAACACTCCTACAAAACCAAGACCCAAAACTATACTTACTTAAGGCTCAAATAATTCTGCCAGACCTGACCGAACGCAACCCCCACATGTGACTATCAGCTGTACACAGGCTCTGAAGACATATACCACCGCCATGCAGTGACCATATAGTGGTAGATACTAGTTGTATGTAGGCTCTGCAGACATATAAGTGATTACACTGCAGTTACATTTAGTAACTCACCGGAGACGTCTTTTCTGATCAGCGTCGTTCACTTTCCCTTTGCTTCTCCATCGGTTCACACCTTCATGCCAATTGCTCCGGCCAAGACTCGTCCTGAGGATTTGGACACAAATATCTTAGATTCCTCACATTTCCAGTAACTCCTTAATTATAGGTATATAAGTCCCCTTAGTCAGACAGGTATATAGATATGCCCTCTCAGTCAGGCAGGTATATAGATATTGTCCCCTTAGACAGGTAGGTATATAAATATAGGGGCACTCAGGCAGGTATATAGCTAGGGGCTCAGGCAAATATATAGCTAGGGGTTCAGGCAGGCGTATGGGGGCTACAGGCAGGCGTATGGGGGCTCAGGCAGGCGTATGGGGCCACAGGCAGGCTTTTAGGGGCCACAGGCAGGCATATGGTCCACAGGCAGGCGTATGGGGCCACAGGCAGGCGTATGGGGGCTTAGGCAGGCGTATGGGTGCCAGCAGGCGTATGGGGGCCTCAGGGAGGCGTATGGGGGCTCAGGCAGGCGTATGGGGGCACCAGGCAGGCGTATGGGGCCACAGGCAGGCGTATGGGGGCTTAGGCAGGCGTATGGGGGCCACAGGCAGGCATATGGGGGCCACAGGCAGGCGTATGGGGGCTCAGGCAGGCGTATGGGGGCCACAGGCAGGCATATAGGGGCCACAGGCAGCCGTACAGGGGCTCAGGCAGGCGTATGGGGGCACCAGGCAGGCGTATGGGGGCACCAGGCAGGCATATAGGGGCCACAGGCAGCCATACAGGGGCTCAGGCAGGCGTACGGGGGCCACAGGCAGGCATATAGGGGCCACAGGCAGCCGTACGGGGGCTCAGGCAGGCGTACGGGGGCCACAGGCAGGCATATAGGGGCCACAGGCAGCCGTATGGGGACCACAGACAGGCGTATGGGGGCACCAGGCAGGCATATAGGGGCCGCAGGCAGGCATTACAGGGGGCCGCAGGCTGGTATTATAGGGGCCGCAGGCAGGATATAGGGGGCCACAGGCAGGCGTATGGGGGGCCACAGGCAGAATATAGGGGGCCACAGGCAGGCATTATAGGTGGCCGCAGGCAGGCATTATGGGGGCCGCAGGCAGGCATTATAGGGGGCCGCAGGCAGGCATTATGGGGGCCGCAGGCATTATGGGGGCCACAGGCAGGCATTATAGGGGGCTGCAGGCAGGCATTATGGGGGCCGCAGGCAGGCATTATAGGGGCCGCAGGCGGGATATAGGGGGCCACAGGCAGGCGTATGGGGGCCACAGGCAGAATATAGGGGGCCACAGGCAGGACTTAAAAACAACAACATTAATACTTAACCCAATTCCCGGGCACGCGCTCCTCTTCTGTCCTCTTCAGCCGCGCGCTCCTCCGGCAGCTCCTCGGGCGCACGGCCTGTGACGCGCTGTGCGCCCGAGGAGAGGCAGCGTCGCGATGACATCACGTCATTGCGACGCTGCCGGCTGAGGCGCACGGGGCCGCAGCGGCTCCTCAGCGCTGTGAGGACCCGACGGCCCCGCTGTGTCAGCCCTGCAGCTCACCGGAGGATCCAGCGATCCTCCGGGGAGCGGGCCCGACACTGTCTGCGGGGCAGGGCGCGCTTGTTCTCTGCTCCGCAGAAGCGGTCACAGAGACCGCCGGTGCTTCAGGCCCACGGCAGCGGCCTGGAGCCCGGCGAGGGTCGGAGCCCTGACGGCGCCCCTTAGGGACCCTAGGCGGTCGCCTACCTTGGCCTACCCGTCGTCCCGGCCCTGGGTGCGGCTCCCCCCCGCGCTGCATATTGAACATGGGGACGCCTCCTGTGTTCTTCAAGTCACGGTATGCTCGCTCTTGCAGCTTCCACAGTGGGACACAGGATGAGTACCCCTGAGGTGGAAGATGGGGGCGGGGCTCCCGTAGTGCCACTTAAACTTGTGTCCTGGAATGTGGCAGGCCTAAACATCCCAGAAAAGCTTAAACAGGTCATGACACATATGAAACGATCAAAGGCGGACGTGTTCTTCCTACAAGAAACAAAATTGGGAAGAGGGTATGGTTCATCCCGATTAGAGCCCCTTGGCTGGATCCACCGATATTGGCAAACTATCACTCAAAGTCTAGAGGGGTGGCAATATACTTTAGGAAGGGGACACTGCAGTCTATAGAAGACCAATATGCTGATCCTGACAGTAGATTTTTATATGTGAGATTCCGCATTGGAACTGTCATATACACACTATGCAATGTCTATGCGCCGTGTGGGGGGAGTCGGGAGTTTTTCACTAACCTCGCGGATTTTATTATTATGAAACCACACTCCAACCTCATACTGATGGGGGATTTTAACACGGTCCTTAACCCTAGACTGGATAGATCTAACAGCATGCTGGAAGACACTCCTAAGGGCTCCCATTTGGAAGACCTGGTCAGTAGATTGGAAGTGTTCGATTATTGGAGAGCGGTGAACCCGACTTCACGCACCTACCCTTTCTACTCCCCTGTCCATGCGTCATTTTCTCGCATACATATGGCCCTGATCTCTTGTTCACTTTACCACAGTGTAGTCACAACTGATATACTGCCGATTGTGGTCTCAGATCATGCCCCCATCACGATATGTCTAGGGGACCCGCTCCTCAGTCATAGGGAGCAGACTTGGAGATTCCCAGCGTACCTTCATCAGTCTGACAACTTTAGGGACTTTCTCAAGTTTCACTGGGTGCAGTTCTTGAAAGATAATACGATTCACGCACCAAATACCCCGCTTTTGTGGGCCACAGCAAGAGCAGTCATGCGCGGACATATTATTAGTTATGTCAGCATGAATCGTAGGACACAGCAACAGAAATTTCGGGAACTGCACTCCAGCTTGCGCCAATCCCAGAACCGGTTCTCTTTGTTGAAGCACAGCACCTTTTGAATGCATTCCTCCAGGGGGAAGCTATGGCCAACCTACACATGCAGCGAAATCAGTACTATAGATGGGGTAACAGGATGGGCAAACACGGCAAAGCCATGGCGGGGCAGGCCGCCGATAGCGGCGATAAAATCCGCCTCCTCAGGGGCCATTTTGACGGATCACAGGGACATAGAAAGGGAGTTTATTGAGTTTTAGGAGTCACTTTATGGAGCCGACCCATGTGAGAAGGTAACCTCCTTTTTGGATTCGTTGTCAATGCCAAAAGTTACTGAAGACCAACGAGCCCTCCTGGAGGCTGAGATCACAGAGGAGGAGGTGCAAGTAGTGGTGAAGGGGCTGGCGAATGGGAAGACTCCGGGACCAGACGGTTTTTCGGCAGAATTTTATAAAATACTAAAGACAGAAATATCCCCCCTCCTGACAAATCTTTACACTGGCATTTATACCCAATCTACTGAAGTAGATGCTTTTCATGACTCACGCACTATACTGTTATTGAAACCCAAAAAGGACCCTACTTTGCTGACATCTTATAGACCCATCTCTTTGTTAAACCAGGACTATAAGATTCTAAACAAAGATCGTGGCTACTAGGAATGCAAACTTTTCTTGCCACACTAAATTTACCCCTCGCAGAATGGTTTCCCTAGCAAACAGGGCACTCCACAAAAAATGTCCTACGGCTATTAGCAGCCCTTGCGCAGGCGGGGGGAACACCCGGTGTCCATGCTCTTAGCCTGGACGCCGAGAAAGCTTTCGATAAGGTTTCTTGGCCGTTCCTGGACCGCCACCCTTTAAACGCCGTGGGTTTGGGGGACCTTTCGCCACTTCATTCCCCAAATGCACTCCCAAATCTACAACGACCCTGCCATCAACAACCATTATCAGAGTTATTGACCTTTTTAGGGGAGCCAAGCAGGGGTGCCCCCCTTTTCACCCCTTCTATTCAACCTGTCCCCAATTTACCCCCCGACCCCTAAAATATAAAATCCAGGGCATCGCTTTTGCGGTTCCTGTCCCCTATAGGGAACTAGGGTCCCCAGCATATGCCGAATTTAACCCGCTGTTGATGGAAAAGAAACCCCTAAAGAAAACCAAACCCCCCTTTTTGCGAAATGAAGGGAGTGGGATTTTTTAACGGGTTTACCGATAAAAGTAAAATAAAAGTGAGGGGAATGCTTTTTTTAAAAGGGGACCGGCGAGCCCTTTTTTTAAGGACCCCCGATCCCCCTGGGGGTAACTCCCTTTAAATATTTTGTCAAAATATTATTTACGAACTTGTAAAAAATGGGGAAAAAGGTGGGGTGAAACTTCCCCCTCTCCTTCTTGGGGGGGTGTAACTTAAATAAAATGGGGAGTTCCCACAATTTTATATATTTTTTACGTGTGGGCCCCTCTTTTAAACTGGGAGGGTTTAGAAACTAATTTTAATGCACCCCAAAATAGGAAATTTATCTGGGGCCCAAAAAAAAGGGGGGCGTTTTAATGGGGTTTTTCATACTTCACCCAAAATAGACTACATGGGGGGTCTGGGTTTTTCCAAAAATCCTCTTTACAAATTTGGGGGCGCTGGGGCCCTTTCCTTACGGAACCCGGGGGACGGTCTAAAAAGCAACTTTTTGGGGATAGCCCCTTTAGATCGGTAAGGCTGCCGAACATTCACTTATTAATTTTGTTTAAACTACCCTTTCACAAACCCCCCCTGGGGGTAAGTATGAACAGCTGCTCATGCCAGTAAGGGGGCGTGGCGAAAGATTAGGCACTTAAAAAACAAAACCCCGGGGGCCCACTCCCCATACTATCTTTTAAATTTAAAAAAACCCAAATTTCCGGGGGGTAAACCACAGCACAAATTTTAGAAAAAGGCCCCGTTGGGCTTCATCAAAAAAAAAAACCCCCTTTTTTGCACATTGGGCACTAAACAACGTATTTGCTTTGAGGCGGTGGGCCTTTTATGCTAACCCCCTCCGATTCAGTTTTTTTAATTATCTACAAGCAGCGCTATGGGATCGGAGGTGAAGTGACACCCTTTAAAAATGGAGATTGGGAAAGTGGCTTTTTTATCGTACAATTCTTAACCCTCCCACAAGGAAAGCACAGCTGTCTACTATTTACAAATACCTTCTTGAAGATCTTGAGTATGACACATCAAACTTTGGTCTGGCCGGGTGGCATGATCGGGATGCTGATATCTCCATATCTATGATATTGGAGGCATTTGCTGACGCACATAAATTTCTGCCAATGGCTAGATATACTGAAATGTTCATGAAGGTAGCACATAACGCCTATCTTACACCTGTCAGGGGACATCGTATGGGCCGGTACCCAACTGACAACTGTTTCAAATGTGGGTCCCCAGCGGCGGACCTTTATCATTGTTTGTGCGATTGCCCACTAATACAGGAATTCTGGGGCCACGTAACGGAATACATGGACCAGTCTTTGAATCTGAAATGTGTTGCCAACTCTTCTTGGGCATTGTTTGGCGTTGCGAGACATGGAGACACGAATATACCCAATCGTGTTAAAAGAATGAGGCATGTAGTGGCGGAGGGCGGCTCGCAAAGCTATCTTGCAGGTCTGTCTATTTAAGAGTAAACTTAATTTTTTAATGCACGTGGACTGGGTTGAGGCCACTCTGCAAAAGGAAACAAGAGTAAAAAAGTTCTTTGAGCTATGGGAGAAATACATAGATACACTTTCGACAGATATTAAGGGCTGCATAAAACGTTGCTTTGCGACAACTTCTTGGTATCAGGGCAGACCGTTGGCGGGTACGGATCCGATCGATGTACGGGTAGCAGTCGATCCTTAATTAAGTATATTGGCCTAGCATGCATAGGCCGGCGGGATGGATATTGACCAGGTGACGTGGAGATGATGTTGCCGTGGCTCGTGGGGGCAATCGTGCTCGCTAGTTATTTTGGCGGGGGAGGAGGGAGTTGCACACTCGTGCCGGCACCGTGGAGAGGAGAATTGAGACACACTGCATTTTCAATAGTTATGTTAAGTTTGTAGCTGTTTATCCACAGTTATATCTGAAATGTAAAGTCAATCTCAAAATATCGTGCATAGGACTGTGTGATGTTTGTTATAAAAAACAAAAATGTAACTGTCCTTGATGTAATGACCCTTTCTGTTCAGTATGCTTGGACATTTCAATCAGATTGCTTTTGTGTAATCCCTTTATACATACTGATGTTATTGGTTATTCTGATGTCAAGGATATTGTTCAATAAAAACAATTAAAAAAACAAACAAACAAAAAAAAAACAAAAACGGTGGTCCGGTATTAAAACAGGCAGACATACTGCTATGTGGGCAGATTAATAATCAAAAACTTAGGATGCAACAACTATGGGTTTTTTAGCATGTGACAGCATAAACAATTTTCAACACATTATTTATGCTGCACAGCAAGTGGGAAAAAAAAATTACATCTAAAAAACATTAGCATAATTGCTGTGTTTTCTCTTGTACCTCCCAGAAAAGTTAATGAAATATAATCGATAAGATATGTTCCCCCCTCGAAAAAATACAACTCATCTTCCAAAAAAACAAGCTATTATTTAGCTACATCAACAGCAAAATTAATAAAGTTATAAGTTTTGGAAGGTGGCAATAGAAAAGTGAAAAAAAGTACTGTATTTGGGTCCTAAACCAGTTCCTGAACAGGATCATTTTAATTTTCTTTAGTACACACAGGTCTGAACATTATTCTACGACTTCTCACCTTTTTTCCCCATTAGGTAAGGCTTTATTTTTATGTAATAGCCACAACAATTTTTTTAACCCCTTACCGACATTGGATGTATGAGTACATCCTAATTCCGGTACGGGGCTTTGTAGCTAACAGTCAGCAGTTACAGATGGAGCCGCCGCCATCCCGTGCTGTTTAACCCTTTAGACACCGCAGCCAAGATGGCCACAGCGCCCGAATCAGGGTGCCCGCGGTGAAATCATGGTCTCCCGATCGGTTAACATGGCAGCTGAAAATCTTGTGAAGCCTTCCATAACTGCCATTTTTTGTTTTATTACTTCATAATATTACATATTTGTACACCCTAATTTATTGTATTACAATGCATTAGGCTGTATAAACTAGTGGTGAAGTGCCCTTGGGGGACTCAAAATTAAAGAAAAGACAGTGTAAAAAAAATAAAAACATTAAATAGTTGAAATCACCCTTTTGCCATTTTACAAATAAAAAAAACAAACAATAAAAAGTTACACATATTTGGTATTGGCGCATCTGATAGAGTCCAATTTAAATATAATATAATTTATCCCAGAAAATTGCAGCACTGTGCAAATTTCAAAAGTAGAAAATGTTTGGAATTTTTTTATGGTACCAAAACTGTACATATTTGTTATCTGTAAAATACAGATAACACATCATTTTTACAGAAGATTGAATGGCATAAAAGCAAAACATGGCGCAAGTATGTTTTTTTTTTCATTCAGCCCCACTTAGAATTTTTTTGCAGTTCCCCAGTATATTATATGGCAATATGAATAACACCATTAGAAAGTACATCTTGTCCCGCAAAATAAACATTTTGGGTGGGGTGGAAAAATGAACATAAAAAAATAGGCCTCGGTGTTAAAGGGTTAATATCAGAGAAAATAATACTAAAATGAGTTTTGCAATTGTGTCACTTTTTAGTCACAAATGTTCACATACAGTTTACATAGTTTAAGAGTCATTGGGTGAGGAGCTAAAAGTTACTGTTTGGCTGTCAGTGGGATTTTATTCCATTATTTTAAAATGTTTTGTGTATTTTACATGTTATGCTTCCATAAGGTCAGAGAAAGTGGCCACGCAAAGTACAGTTTAGTGCACACTACATTTGACCATACTCCAAAACATGTACGTTATACGTATATTCTAAACGTGCACTGTTTTGAGCAGACATTTGACATTGTTTTTTTTTTTTTTTTTAACTAGCTTTTCTATTTGCTGTCACCCATTTTTTCCCTGCAATTTTATTGGGTAGGTTTGTTTTTATTTTTATGAATGATACGATCGTACACATTTACAACATGGACACACAACTATTCATTTTCCATTTATATACACTCTAAAAAAAAAAAAAAGTATTCTTTGGCCGTGGCCTAGCTATGTTAGTGTGAGGACGTGTGCTACGGAGTTTCTCGTCCATCATCAGTAATTCCGGCTCTTCTAGCTGCATAACAATGGGGAAGACAGCAAAGAAGCAAAGACCCAGATCCACCATGCGTTCTGGCTCTACTCAGGGGGCTTATTTCTCATTTCCACACGGCCGGCTCAGATGTCAAGGCGCCGAGATGGGGGGGGTCCCAAGACGGTGCGCCTCGTGACCATCACCCGCTTCGTCAGCATCAGGGGGCAGAGGAGACCCACAGCTAGCCATCCTCCCAGCAAAAATCCAAAGAAAGCCCCCGATCGGGTCTCCCCCCAAATCAGGGGGTCAAAAAACGCCATAGGTGCGGGGGGCCCCACGCCCCAACACCTTTGGCAAAACCTTTCCGGGCCCCACGGGGCCCCCGGGCTCCGGGCCCAGGCAAAAACAGTTTAAAGCACCTAGGAAGGTGGGTAGCAATCCGAGCAGACCCTCTTCAGAGAAGTGATAAGTACCTGTGTCTCCCCTTATGTGCCCCCCCCATCACTTAAACCCTGCACCCAGTCTCAGGAGAATACAAAAATGACTTTAACCTCCGGCCAGCCCCTCCTTGGGCACAGCAACCCCACCCTGGGGACATCACATCAAAATGGTGCTGGGGGGGGCCCCTGCTATTTTTAGAAGCCCAAAATTTTGGGCCCACTGCTTATCTTCGAGGGTGGGGACTCCTGGATGTAAAAGGGGAACCCGGGGACAACACTCATATTAAATCACAGCCTGAAGATCCTTCTGGGGGACCTATTCCTATCACGAGGGCTCAGAATATGCTTTTCTTAACCCTTTTGGCCCAGCTTCACCAGCCGAAACCAGCCAACAGAAGTAGACGAAAAAACCTATGCATCAGAGGCCTTCTGGAATCCATTCCCAACTCCGACTTATTCAGTGCTCTCCGAGATATTTAACAACCTGTTGGGACGACCAGCTTCAGCACACATCAAAATTGATAGGGCCCTTAGAGCCCTGAGGCTGCCAATCCCCGATGACCCTAGGCCCCGAGATGTAATCTGTGGGGTTCATTTTTTTAAACTATGAAGGAAGATTTTTTCTGTACAGGCAAGGTGAGAAAGCAGTTCTTCCCCAGGGGTTCGCCTATCAAAATCCTTCAGGACCTGTCTAGGCTTACCCTTGCCCAGAGATCCTCACTAAAACCTAACCTGGATATACTCAAAGGGGGAATTTCCCCGGGTTTACTGGGTTACCCTTCACCTCCCCATCCCACTGACAAACACACTCTTACTATTCGTTCACTTAAGGACCTTCCAGCGGTTTTTAAAATCTTTAAAATCGGGGAACTTTACCCTGAGTGGCCCACTTTGTCGTGTCTTTGTTCTAGTGCAACTCAAAGGAAAAGACTCTTGCCAGCGGTCCCCTAAAGGAGGCAGGGACTGTTTGCTGAGAAGTTTTGTCTTTTGCATTGTGTTACTCCCCCAGTGGGACTTTCTGAGATTTGATCCAACACCAGTTGACCAGGGTTGGGTCTGAGTTTTTTCTTGCCCTTTCATATATTTTTCTACATGCCAGATATCTTTATATATTAATATCGAGATGCTCCCTTCCTGTACATGTGCAGTACCACTTTCCCCCAGTAAGTGGAACTCCTGTGCTAGGATCTTCTGGTGAAGCAGGGACTTCGTCAACTGTGGTTCTTTTTGAGACAAGTTGCAGGCTTGTGGTGTCTGCTTTTGATTAATTTGCTAATTCCCTTTGTTTGGCTTAACTACCTCCGCCTGTCTGTCTACCCCCCCCCCCTCCTTTTTTTGCAGGTCATTGTGGGCTCCTGGATTTGGTGTAGCTCTGATACTGTCTGAGGTTGGCTGCCTCTGCCTTGGCCTATCCCATGGCAAATCTCAAAATAGCTTCATTCAACACGAAGGGATTGAATACTCCCGAAAACGGGCACAGGTCTTGCAATACTTTTATCGTCATGGGGTTCACATTGTTTCCAGGAGAACCATTTCAGGGTAGGGTGCACCCCAATCATTAAACACAGACACTACACATCATGGCATTTTTTCCACTTCCCCCGTCCAATCCAGAGGAGGGTGCTTAACCCTCCTCGCTCACGGCACATCGGGGCTTAGAGTCCATTGACCCAGAGGCGTTATACATTATCTTGGTCCTTTCAATTGAGGGACAGATATTCACCATTTTAAATGCCTATGCTCCAAATGTGGACCACGTTACTTTCTTTGAATCCCTTATTGACGGTGATACTCTGTGGGGATTTTAACATTACATTGGATCCCACCCTGGATTATTCTTCAGGGAGATTGGCCTTGTCATACTCCACCATTAAGAGAGTGAAAAGAGCACTCCTTCAGCTTCAACTTTTTGATTCTTGGATACAGCATCCATCCGATAAGGATTACTCCTCTTCCCACTGGTCCTACAGTCGCATGGTCTACATAATGATCCAACACTCTGCTCTGCCTTTAATGATGGCTACTTCCATTGGGGGGGACTGTGGGGACCATGCACCTGTCTTTTGCTTCCTTCAGTTATCTGCTGTACGGGAAACTACATGAAGCTGGAGACTAGCCGAATCCTTACTCCTGGATATTTTCTGTGTCACGGATGTCAGTAAGACCATCTCATAATTTCTGGGAAAACCAGTAACGTTTCCCCCTTCCTTGTTTTTCAGTGGGAAAGCCATTAAAAGGGGAGGGCTTGATAAAACTGGGGTTTCAGAATTAAAAGGGATAGGCTGTGGCTCTTAAAACAGGTTCTCTTAAAATCACACATTTGAACTGGCACTCAAAAGTCCTTTCCCCTACAGTTCTATACATTAGCACGGGGAAGGGTGTTTTATGAGGGAAATGTGAAACTGACTATTTTGGGGGCGAAAGGCCTGGCCAATCCACCCTTTTATTACCTTTCTCAAAACGCGCGACATCGCTGTATCATACCGTCCCAGGATGCTTCCAAAAGTCTCCTGACTGCCAAACAGGCTTGTTGTAATTCCGTGAGAACTGTAGGGGAAAGGGCACGTTTATGTGCCAGTTCCAAATGTCCACCAATGACATTGCTAAGACTTTTCATACCTTTTATTCCAAACTATACAATCTCCCGCTCCCCTCCACTCCTAGTCAGGGGGATGCCTTTCCTCATCAGTCTCTATTATCCAAAATCCCGGTAGCAATCTCTCAACAATTGGAAGAGCCCTTTTCCATACAGGAGTTGGAATTAGACCTTCCAGGGGGTAAGAGTCCGGGCCCGACGGCTTCAGAGCAAAATTTTTTAAAACCAACTATCCCCTTTGATGCTGAAAGCGTTCAATGCTATATCTTCAGAAATCCCTTTCCCATCTCAGGCAATGTTAGTGCATATGGTAGTCATTCCTAAATCAGGGAAGGATCTGCAGTCTTGTGATAGCTATCGCCCTATATCTCTGTTAAATGTGGACATTAAAATGTATGCCAAATTAATTGTGAATAGGCTCAATCCGCTCTTGCATTCTCTTATCCACCCTGACCAAGTTGGCTTTGTCCTGGGCAGAGAAGCGTGGGACAACACGTTTAAGACCATAGACATGGGGAGGGGGGGAGCGTGGTCGGACGCCGAACAAGATGGACGCTTAACTGCTTAGCTCCTGAGACCACCCGTGGACGAGAAAGGCTATCTGCGTCCATCCTGGCATCAGCCAGCAGAAAAATACACCATCACACTCTAGAAGGGCTGAGGACTCACCCGGTGTATCGGGGTTCTCTGTACAGGTACCTTACGGTACACAATGAAGGGGAGGTGAAGGAGTCCCAGAGTATTGTCCCGCACTTACCCACTGCTCGGAGCTTGCGCCGGGCTGTCTGCGATTCTCCGGTCCTGCCGGCTCAAAGGCAGAGGAATCTCTTGTGGAGAACGGACCTTCAGGACTGCCGGGCGCTTCATCGGGGATCCCAGTAATCGCTCCGTGGCTCTCTTCATCTCAGCTGCGGCGCGTGGGACAGGCCTGCTTTTCCTAGTGACGTGCTTCCTCTGCGGCGGCTGCCGCAAACAATTGCTGGCCCAGCGCCTACATCTCGGGAGCTCTGACATCTGGGGGGGCTGGAACAGTTAGCAACACTGTGTTCTCCTGCCCCAGCCATAGCACAAGCACAGCCACTATCATTACCAAAACCCCTAGGTGCAGTGGGGAGCAGATCACTGCAGGTACACATAAAGAGGGGGCTTTTGCCATCCGGTCTCCTCTCCCTTCATTTGCAATTAACCCCATCTCCTCCAGGAAACTACCTATATCTCTGATCGTGCCTGGTACAGGACTGTATTCTCTCAGCTACTAATTCACTTTCTTCTCAAAGTGCAGCCGGCATCATTGCGTCCAAGCCTCAGAGTTCCATTGATACTCCTAAGGCCCTAACTTCTCAGCTAAACATGCTGCATGGTCCTCACCTTCTGCTATAAATGAGAGCTGCGCATCCCAAGATGATTCAGTTCTAGATGGTTGGGTCTCACCATCTGATTCTATGGAGGGAAACAAAGAGCCTGTGGCCACAGCTGCCTCTAGTACTCCGGACTGGCATCTATATCTTAAACAACTTCCTACAAAAGAGGATTTTAGAGTCCTGATCACTGAAGTTAAAGATGCCTGCCCGGCAGAAATCACCACAGACAGGACCTCAAGCACATGGCAGAGAGGGTGGACTCCTTGGAAAATGTGCACGATCACACCAGAAGGTGTGTCGTGTACAGGAGGCAGTCACACCGCAGGCTAAATTGCTAAGAGATACTACTCGCCACTTGTAGGACTTGGACAATAGGGGCAGACATAACAATATCCAGGTCAGAGGCTTACCAGATGTAGAGGGTGATAAGGACGTTCGTCAAGTGTTGGGAGAGATATTTAATACTATCTTAGGGGAGCTACCTCCATGCGACATTAAGTTGGACTCTGCTCACCGGGTTCTCGGGCCTAAAGTGTCGACTTCTCGACCTAGAGATATAATATGCTGTGTGCATGACTTCGAACTGAAGGAGAGAATTATGACCGAGGCAAGGGGTATGCGCACGGTTGAGTATAAGGGCACCCAACTTCAACTATTCCCTGACCTCTCCTGGCTGACCCTACAAAAGAAACCTCTACTCTGAAAGAGCACCACATTGCCTATCGTTGGGGATTCCCCTTTGCATGGAAAGCTACAAAGGACGACCGATCAGTAGTGCTCCGGCAGTCGGGGACTTGCATAATTTCTGCTCTTCTCTGCATGTGACTCCTCCGGATCTGACAGATTGGGATCCAGAGCTTCCTTCTACAGCTCCTCCCCCGGAATGGAAGACCATCCGTCCCAAGAAGAAAATATCCCCACCCTCGCGTTCGCCAAAGTCCTCTTCGAACCGACTTTCCAACTGGATGCTGTGGTTAACTGTCCTGTTATTTTTTCCTTACTGTTGCCCCTGCCGGGTGATGATGCTATTAGTGAAAAATGCTTGGTGTCTTTGTTAGTTACAATCAATAAATTGCCTTTCATCAACATAGGTTCCCCCCCTCATATTTAAGGTTGCTTATGTTAGTGGCCGCATCCCTTTGTTTTGTTTTTTTCCCCTCATATTTGAGGTTACTTATATTAGTGGCCGCATCCTTTTTGTCTCTCCTGCCTTCTCCTACGTGGTTGGCTCTTAAGCTGTTTGCGCCGACTCTTGCATCGGTCACAACTAGTTTCCTCCCCTGAGGAGTCCGGCTGTGTTAGAGTTCAATTTTGAGGGTGCTCTCCCTCTTCCATACAGCAATTCTCTTTGCTTCCTTTTGTCGGGGTTACATTAACCGTGTTGAGGTTCATAAATGATTTGTTCGTCAGTTCTATTTGTCTCTTGTCTCCCACCCCACCTTCCCTATCATGTGTAGTTGGATATTGGACAAGCCAGTTAGTCTACGGTTATTATACATGCTATATCTCAGGCACATTGCAGTGTTTTGTTCTGGGGTAATTTGCCTTTGGTTCTTTCGGAAGCTTTCCCAATGGTTAGGCTGCTCTCTTTGAACGTCAAGGGCTTGAACTCTAATGCTAAGAGACAACTTCTTCTTACAGAGTTTAAGTCTAACTTGGCGGAAGTAGTATTTCTTCAGGAGACCCATTTTAAGAAAGAGGGCAACTTTAAGGTCGCTCGACACCTGTTTCCTGAAGCATACTTGGCCTCTCAGGATCGCAAAAAGGCGGGGGTAGCAATTTTGCTTTCTAGAAATTATCTTACACAGGTCCTTCAGTCCTTTGCAGACCCGGGGGGAGATATTTGATATTAGAAGGCACTCTTAATGACTCACCAATTGTTTTATTTAATACTTATGCACCTAACGTAGGACAGCTGCCTTTCTTGAAAAGACCCCTGTTAAAATTGGATAGGTCAACCCCTTATGCTCTTATTCTAGGAGTTGATTTTAATTTGGCATTTTCGGAGGCTATGGACCATCACCAATTGACCAAATGTAGTGGGCACTCGGGGTCAGGGGAAGCTTCCCCAGGTTTTCGCAAACTTATCTGCAGTGTTCAACTGTATGATTTGTGGCGGATTGTTCACCCTACAGAAAAATTTTTCTCTTTCTAGTCGGCCCCCCACCATTCGCATTCAAGAATTGATTACTTTTTGAGAAACATAATGGTCCTCAGACTGATTGAAACTTCATGGATGGGGTCCATTACATAGTCGGACCATGCTCCGGTTGGTCTGACCCTTAAAAATGCCTTTACTCCTACGCGACGCTGTCACTGGTGACTCAATGAATCGCTGCTTAAAAAACCTAATCATAGGGATAAACTCGGCTCAGATCTTAAGGATTTTTTTTTTTTTAACTCAATAGGGGGTCTGTTTCTTCCTCGGCTGTCCTATGGGAGGCTCACAAGGCTGTCTTCAGTGGAAAATGTATTGCACTTGGTGCACAACTTAAGAGGGACTTGAATTCCCAGAGGCACAATTAAACAGAGCAGTTGAGGTGCCTGGAAGATGAATTGGTAATTAAACCTAGCAAAACTATTTTGAGAAATTGCTTGTGTTTACAAAATAAACGTATTATGAAAGAGCAAATAAGTCCCATACCTTATTATCAAAGATGCTAAGAGAGGACACAGATCGTAGATCCCCCTCCTGTCTTAAAGACAATGATGGGGTCCCGACTTATGATCTTGCTTCTATTTCAAGAATGTTTCATTCCTACTTCTCCCATCTGATAGGGATAATCTACTGCGCAATTTTTTGTCTTCTTGCAATTTACCAACCCTGAGACAGGAAGCGGCAAATTCTCTGGGCCTCCCAAATCTCCCTTCCAGCAAGTCTCCAGCTCTTGACGGTCTAACGTATTTATTTTACCAGACCTTCCACAATCATTTACTCCCATAAATGACGGAAGTCTATAACTCCTTTTTGGCAGTTTTCCCTATTCCAGACTCCATGCTACACTCTTACTGTAACGACCGGGTTAGTGGATCCACTGGACCACCGCAAGCGGTTGCAACAACCGGACCAGGGAGCGGAGTCTAAGTAGGTCCCGATTTTCACCAGAGCCCGCCGCAAAGCGGGATGGACTTGCTGAGGTGGGAGTCCGACCAGGTCGCTACCTCTGACACTGCGGGCTTGCGGTGGCAGCTGAGGTACAGCGAGGTACATAATCATGAGACGAGAACCGTAGTCGTGGCAGGCAGCAAAGGTTTGGAGTCGAGAAACGTAACAAGAGGTCGGGTACACGGCAAGGCAAAAACACACTTAAGGAACGTTTTTTCTAAGGCACGAGGCAACATAGATCCAGCAAGGAAGTACCATGGACCGAACCAATATATACGGGCAGCGCCTGGCAATTAGCCAATTACCGGCACGCTGGCCCTTTAAATTTACAAGAATGACAGGAGCGTGGTGTGGTAAGTTTTCAGAGCGAGTGCGCCCGCAGCTCGTCCCGCGGCCAGCGGCGCTACTCGTTACACTTACATTACACTCTTGCCCAAACCAGGTAGGGACCCAACGGAGTGCACTAATTACAGACCAATTGCCTTACTGAACTCGGACCTGAATATTTTCACGAAAATCTTGGCCATAAGACTCTCGTAATGGCTTCGACCAAGTGGGTTTCATTCAATGAAGGCAAGGTGGGGACAACACGAGATGGACCATCAATTTAATAGGCATCATTAATAGACGAGGGGGCTCGGCATTGCTTTTTAGATTCCGAGAAGGCCTTCGACCGTCTTAATTGGTCTTTTTTGTTTGAAACTTTGAAAATGTTTGATATCTCTTATTAATGCACTCCGAGGTCTATACTCCAACCCCTCTGCTACGATCCGCCTTCCTCATGCTATGTATCCTCCTATACATATTAAGAACGGTACTAGGCAGGGGTGCCTCCTTTCCCCGCTAATCTTTGCTCTATGCATTGAGCTGTTGGTAGCCACCATTAGAACTCATAGGTATATCCAGGGACATGATCACTTTACCAAACTTACATTAAATGCTGAGGCAGTTTGGGACTCTATCCGGCTATAAAGTAAACACCTCTAAAACAGAGGCGCTCCCAATTAATCTCCCCCCTGAGCTGGTCTCCATCTTAAACTAAATTACAAATATCGATGGAAAACTGACTCGTTGAAGTACCTGGGGGTCTATATTACCCCCTCGTATTCCTCTTTTTACGGTCACAACTTCCCAAAACTCTTCTCTGAAATAAGGCATTTATTACATAAATGGAACAACCTCAACATCTCCCTGATGGGTAGGATAGCTGTTATTAAAATGACCGTTTCACCTAAATTGCTCTACCTCTTTGAGACGCTCCCGCTTCTTGTCCTCCACACGGTTCTTAAAGTGCTACAGTCCAATTTGATACATTGTATTTGGGCACATAAAAGGCATAGAATTCACAAAAATGTTTTGCTAGCCAGTAAGGAGGAGGGGGGTCTGGCCGCTACAGACATTCGCAAATATTATTGGGACACACAACTACGCGTCATCCCTGCTTGGACCTCGTTGTTCGCGTACTCTCGGTGGATGGAAATAGAGAAATGGTGGATGGCACCATATCATCCCAATTCGCTTTTGTGGGCCACCACTTCTTGGGTGCCGTGGAACCCACTACTACTCTCAATGAGGCTTACGAGAGTGGTATAAAGGAAATGTTATAAAAGATTTGGTCTCTGTTCCAATGCCTCATCGATTACCTCCTTTTTGTTTCATCGTATGTTGGCATGGGCACCAGAGACTCAGAACATGAAGCCATGGTTCGATAACAGGTTGATTCGATTTGCTGATATTGTAAAATGTGTGACAAGAAAGCTGATACCTTTCTCGGAACTGCAGACCACCTGTAACCTCCCTTCCTCTTGTCATTTCTCCTATATACAAATCAGTCACTACATGCAGACTGTTTCAGGGTCCAGTACAGTTTCCACCCCTACCGCCTTTGAAAAGCTATGCAGGGCAGGAGTATCCACCAGGGGCTTGATTTGTAGTCTCTACCAAAGGTTGACCACTTCTCCTCCTGGTATTCCGGTGGTCCACTCATATATGTCCAAGTGGGAGGATTACTTGGGCTTCTTTTTGTCCACTAAAACGTGGCAACTGATCTGGAGGCAGGCCTTGTGATCCTCCCTCTCAGTTCAGTATAGGGAGAATCAATTCAAGATCCTGATGTACTGGTATCACATTCTGGCTTTGCTTCATAAACTCAATCCCGCCACTCCCAATGTTTGCTAGCGCTGTGGCTCTCCTGCTGCTAATATCCAACATATCTTCTGGGACTGTGATCTAATCAAGCCCTTTTGGAGACAGGTCCAGAATTTGATTACTGAAGTTTTTTTCACCAAGGTGCCACTGTCTCCATTGACCTATCTCTTAAATGTACCATATCATCTGCGTTCAGCAAATCGGTTATTTTTATATATTCTAACAGCAGCCAAGTGTCTGATCGCTAGGTTCTGGAAACAGGTGTCTATCCCGTCCCTTCAGGACCTTCATACTAGAGTTCGGGAGCAACTTACTGCCCTTTTTCATAATAGAATAGAGGCATTTGAAAACATTTGGAAACCTTGGGATACATATAGCATACTAAAAGACTTGTAACTGTCGCTCGAGAAGATGATAAGGATACATTTATTCGTTTTTACGTCCACTTTAATGTTCCTACCTAGTGTGTCATGTCCAGCGTCTTCCCCTTATACTATTATCTCTACTTTGATGTAGTTATTTCTTGATTGCGAGCCTATAATGATGAATCGAGGACTCTAGAGTGGAGAACCCGCTTACTCTTTCTAGCCCGGGCTTGCTAAAGTTGGCTTTCACATAGTTTAAAATGGATTTTGTTATCTGAAGGCTTACTGTATCTTTTCATGTTGGAAAACTAAAAAGCATTCTGTTATGCGTGATAACGTTGAATGTGAAATTGTTCAGTGTTTTGTGCTCATTCTGGAAAACATTAAAATTCAGTTAAACAAAAAAAAATAAATGACCATAGATGTCATCCATCATGTTCGATCTCATAACCTCCCCCTTATGGTTTTATAGCTCGATGCAGAGCAGGCCTTAAAGAGAATATCGTGGCCTTCTCTCCATCAGACTCTGGCCCACATTGGTTTAGGCCTCACTTTTTTATCTAAGATCTTGGCCCTCTACATGTCACCCTCTACGCATATTAAAGCTAATGGATCCCTATCTGAGCCATTCTCCATTTCAAACGGGACGGGACAGGGCTGCCCCCATCTCCCTTGTTGTATATTCTGATAGAGAACTTGCTGGCAGCAATTAGAGCCAATCCTGAAATTAGGGGATCAACATTGGAGCACAAGAGTACAAATGTTCAGCATTTGCGGACAATTTGCTACTTTATATCACTAATCCACATATTTCTCTTCCCGCCTTGATGGCAGTAATAAAACAATTTCGAACTTGGTCGAACTTCAAGATCAACCTCTCCAAATCTGAACCATTCGATGTTGGTCTCTCCTACACAGGACCAAAGTCTCTTACAGTCGAACTTCCCATTTTCATGGCCCAGAGGGAGTATCCGCTATCTTGGGATCCGCATCTCTGCAGACCTCTCAAAATTTTTTTCTGACAATTTTTTCCTCCTCCTCAACCAAACGATCAAAGATCTGAACACTTCGACCAAAAAAGACCTCTCATGGTTTTGTAGGATAAATGCTCTAAAGATGTCTCTCCTTCCTAAAATGTTATACCTATTCCAGACAATTCCCATAACCATCCCGGCCTCATTTTGGAAAAACATTAGACCGTTTTTCTCTTCCTTTGTCTGGTCTACCCTTAGGCCTAGAATTGCATATAATATTTTAACTAGGCCCAAGGAAGCCAGTGGCGCTGGTTTTCCAGATTGTAAACTGTACTACTTGGCTTCGGCCTATGCCCGCTTCCTGTCGCTGGCTCTTGACCGGGACAGGAAACTATGGGTCCAGCTGGCGGTGGATCTCTGTTCTTCATTTCTTGCTGACCACCCTCCAACCCAAGGATTTTTTCCCTCCTCTTTTTGCATGAAGCACACCTTAACTACTCTCCATTCCCAGAAGAGCCCACATTGTCTAATCCAGGCATCCTCAAACTGCGGCCCTCCAGCTGTTGGGAAACTACAACTCAAATCATTCCCACTGTTATAGATTATATAAATGCATGATGGGAGTTGTAGTTTCCCAACAACTGGAGGGCCGCAGTTTAAGGATGCCTGGTCTAACCGATCATAATGGAACTTGTGTACCGATTACTGATAACCCAGAAGTCCCCCCCGGGTCCTCCTCGAGTGCCTTTTTAGGCGGCACAAAAGAGGCCCCACTACGCTTCTTTCATGTAACATCAGCTGGGAGGCTGAAACCCTCTGATGATATCCTCGGAGAGAGGAGAGCATCCGCTTGCACCTTCTTTCAACATATCCAATTAACAAATTTTTTTAACAAAGCAAAAACTTAACTAAACCTACTCAGATGTCCCAGTCTATTTGAGAAGCTCGTACTGGCCCCCTCTAGCCCAATTCATTCCTTATCACTCATTTATAAATTGCTCCTCTCTGCCCCATCTTCTCAGCTTTCATCTTTTTGCCGTCAGTGGGAGACCAAGCTTGGCCTCTCCTTCTTGGCTTTGCAGTGGGATAGGTGTTTCCAGCTGACTTATAAGGCGGCTATTGCATCTCAGCACCAAGAAACCTGCTACAAGGTGCTGTCCAGATGGTATAGGGTGCCTTCCGTTCTACGTAAATGGTTTCCATTGGTCTCTAGCCTGTGTTGGAGGTTTGGGGAAGAAGAAGGGACCATGCTGCATATATGGTGGGGATGCCCTTCGCTCAAGGGATTTTGGATTTCAGCTATAAACTTGATTAAGGAGGTAACCGGTGTCGTGATCCCTAACTCGCCAGAAGCTCTGTTACTCTTTATGTTTGACATGCCCGTGAGTGGGTTCAAAAAGTTTCTTACATATGTTTCAGGCTGCTAAGTTGACAATACCGCGGAAATGGATATCCTCCTCACCTCTTTCTATGGAGGAGTGGTTTGTGGAAGTTAGCTTTGTGCAGAGTATGGAAGAGCTGATTTCCCAAACCCCTGACCAATTACACAAAATTTCATAGAACTTGGTTCTACTGGTATGCTTTTAAGAACAATCCGCTATATCTTTCAATATTGAGCTAGCAGCCTGGAGAGTGGCGGGAGTGTTGTAGGGGCCCCTGGGACATAGCCCTGTATGTCAGAGGGACCTCCCCGGTAGTCTCTATTACTAAGGTGGAGTTGAGGTTGAAGAGCGGACCTGAAGCGGGCCTGTTGCGACCTGTTAATCATTGTAAGTCTTCCTCCCCTCTTTCCCTCCCCCTACCCTTGGTGGTGATGTTTCGTTCTTGTTCTTTCATACTATAGTGACGAGGTTTTGCTCTGCACTTCTCTATTTTTCAATGCCAATACTATACATTTGTTATATCATCAATGTTAATACTTAGGTGCGAAATTCCTCACATCTAGAACATTGAGTGTTACTTCGCCCTATGTCATTTCTTTTTCTTACATTGGATTTACTTATGATGCATGTCATTTGCTTTATACAATTTTATACCATAATGAAAGCGTTTTTGCAAGAGAAAAAAAAAAGTATACTGTAACTTATACATTTTAGTTCAACTAGCGGATAAAACTTAGAGGATAATATAAAAACAGACAGAATATCAATGTATGTTACACATCCGTTCACCTATATGAGTAAATGAACACGTTAACACATCCGTTATTCATTATGTCACACCAACAAATAACGGATCCGTCATCCATTCAAAATAACATAGTGTGTGCCAAGCCTTAGGGTATGTTCACACGGCGTCTTGAGTCCGTGTGAACATCCGCTTTTCTGTTTGAACATCCGCTGGGTGTTTGTTATTGCCGGCAGTGATAAACTCACTGCTAATTGTTAGATGCATCTCTGGGTCCGTTCAGATGGACCCAGACATGCATCTGAAAAGATTATGTTCACACGGACATAAGATGCCGTGTGAACATACCTTTAGATGTCAACCACCAGGACATACAAAGGAAACGGGCATTCGTAATCTAGTTAAGGCCAAAACAGGAGCAGACACTTAGGCTCAGTTTACACGTCTTATTGCCGACGTAATTGCGGGGACGGATTTCGCCCCGCAATTATGCTGGCTCCGTGCAGTGGGGGCAGGGGGCCGGCAGCTCGCCGGCCCCATAGACATGTATTATCCACAGCACGTATCCCGCCGGGATAATGTGCATGTCACTTTCTCCCCGGTCGGCTGGGAGGAGAGGCGGAATCCATAGTTCTCTATGAGAACTATGGATTACCGTAATGCCTGGCACAGATTTCAGCCGTACTGAAGCGCTTTACGGCGCGTAATACGGCTGTAATCTGTTCCAGAAATAAGCCGTGTGAACGAGGCCTTAGAAGTTAAAAGATCAGATATTCCAATTAGGTCTAATCATGTTAATATTATGATCGTAAAATGGAAATAGCATGGTGTTTTGAGTATATGGTGGAACTGGAACATCATTAGGCCCCTAGCAGCCACACGTCACACCATGATCTTGTAGTCGAGAAAAAGATTAGGTGGCAAAAGGTAGCACTGCACCATTTCTAAAGGCTCAGATGTCACTGTTGGATTGATTGTGTTAGCAACATCCCTGCTGCTAACGGCATGTGTCAGCTGTAAGTAACAGCCGGCACTCAATGTTTATGGAGCAGGCACTTGAGCCCTTTCCTTCCCTTCTCAACGTCATTGTCCTGTAAATTTTTGATGCAGCGGTGTGAAGGAGTTAATACAGTTGGACTTAAAACATTGCTGGTTGTTTACTAGTAGTAAGTACATCTGAAAATACAGCAAAATAACACAGACCATATGTTGGGAGTGCTATTTCCTCACTACTATCACCAACTAAACCGGATTGAGTATTTTGATTGCAAATTCTTTAAACTAGTATTTGCGTGCTTATTTGGACCCATAATTTACTCTGGAAAAATCCATTTTCACTTCTTAACAAGTAATCCACGAGTACTACACAGTTTCTGTCTTGTGCTAGAGTGCAGTGGATTAGCCTGATCGAGGAAGGGCTAATGCATGGCCAAATCTGCAGCAGGAATGTAAAGGTCTGTTTGCTGACTTAAGGTCTTGTTCACACGACGTTTTTGCGATCCATTTTTGCATCTGCTTTTCGCAAGCAAAGCGGATCCAAAAAACGGATCCAACAATGTTCAGTGTGATCTACATTGCTTTCATTGCAAAAAGCGCATCCCTGTTCACACGAGTGATCGCCGAAGCGCTTTTCACAATTCGCTTTTCGGATCCGTTTTAAGAAATGACATGTTAATTCTTCTTGCGTTTTGCGCAAGAGAAATCCCCATAGGAAATAATGGAGTGCGCTTTTGCCATCCCGAAAGTGGATCCAAAAGCGCAGCATACATTTGGGTATGTTTTGGATCCGCTTTTGATGCCAAAAGCGCATCTGAAAAACGCATTGGACACTTAGGGCGACATGTATGAATCTCGCCACGTCGGAGCGCACGTTTTCGCCAGATTTCAAGCGAAAGTTGCGCCTCATGTATGTTGGCGCCTGAGGTGCACTCATACATGCGGTGAAAAGCACAACGCGCCTCGCCAGTGTGTGAGACTCAGTGCGGGACTTAGGCACAGAAGGGACTGCGCCTAATATGTGTTCCGATTCGAGACAGGCTGGAAATGAGCAAAAAATCATTAAACATGTGTAACGGTCTGGAGGTGGATCCGCTGGACCACCGCAGGCGATGGCGTAAGCCACACCAGGGATGGAATCTAAGTGGGTCCCGGAAATCACCAAGCCCGCCGCAAAGCGGAATGATCTTGCTGCGGCGGGAGCCCCACCAGGTCACAAACCACTGGCGGGCTTGCCTGCGGTGGCGGCCAAGGGTAACGAGGTAACAGGATCGGCAGGCAGGCTCGTAGTCGGGACAGGCAGGAGGCAGGACAGGCGCTCTGGTTCGTAGACGTAGACAGGCAGGAGGCCCGGGACAGGCGGCTCTGGTTCTAGACGTAGAAAAGGCAGAAGGTCAAGACAGGCGGCTCTGTTTGTGGAGGCAACGGTCGGTACAGGGGTTTAAGGCAAGACAGGAACACTCTAGAACGCTTTCACCACGGGAATATACACCAAGGATCCGGCGAAGGCCGGCAGGAAGAGGCCGGACTTAATTAGGAGCAGTGCCCGGTAATGATCAATTACCGGCGCACTGCCCCTTTAAATTTCAAACAGCCGGGCCGCGCACGCCCTAGGGGCGGAGCCATGCACCGGGAACCGGAGACAGGCTGAGAAGGAGCGGGGCCCGGGTGTAAGTGGCCCGCCGGGCGGGGACAGGGACGTGAGCGGACCCCGAACCCCGACGTGGGGGACGGTCTCCGCTGGGAGTAGGGGCCGGACGCGCCTGCGACCGGGAACAGTGGTCGCAGGGCGCCGTTACAGTACCCCCCCTTTGGCCCCCTCCCCCTCTTGGGCCCCCCACCCTTACTGATTGAAGAAATCTCTGGAATGATGTTTCGGTTCAGATTTTCCTCCTCCGGCTCCCAAGACCTCTCTTCAGGACCGAACCACTTCCAGTCCACCAGGAAGTATCGCTTTCCCCTCGTTCTCCTCCTGCCCAGAATCTCTTTGACCTCGAAGACATTGGGCGCATCAGCCCCAGACGGAGGAGGAGCAGCCTTCTGGGAAAAACGATTGACCAGGGGTTTCCGTAAGGAGACATGAAACGAGTTGGGGATTCTCACGTAGAGGGAGCCGGATTTTGTATGACACCGGGGGTTAAATGCGGCTGATGACCTCAAAGGGTCCCAGGAAACGGGTCCCAGTTAATGAGAAGGCATTTTTAGGCGGACATATCTAGACGAGAGCCACACCTTGTCACCTAAGGAGAAAACCGGAGGAGGGATTCTTCTTTTGTCCGCTTGAGTCTTCACTCGCTCGGAAGCGCGGAGCAGCGACTGACGGATCTGGGACCAGATGGCCTTCATGTCTTGAACCAGTGCGTCCGCTGCCGGGACCTCAGAGGAGGTTGCCAGAGGGAGAGGAGGGCGGGGATGCAGGCCATACACCATGCAGAAGGGGGGAGACCCCTGCGGATTCAGACTCAAGGGAGTTATAAGAGAACTCCGCCCATAGCAGTAAATTGGACCAATCATCTTGACGTGCCGAGACGAAATGGCGAAGGTAAACATCCCAAGACCTGGTTGACCCTCTCTACCTGCCGTTCGTCTGCAGATTGGGCGGAAGAGAAGTCGAGCTTCACCTTTAAGTTGGTTGCACAGGCTCGCCAAAACCTGGAGACAAACTGAACTCCACGGTCCGAGACAATTTGTTTGAGGGAGTCCAAAGCAAAACAAACACATGAAGGAAGAACAGCTCCGCCAGGCGAGGCAGATGGCAGGCCCTAGCAACGGACGAAATGTGCCATCTTGGAGAAGCGACCCGTGATCACCCAAATAATGGTGTTGCCAGACGACGGAGGGAGGTCAGTTATGAAGTCCATGGAAATGTTGGACCAAGGCTGAGTTGGAATGGGAGTGGCCCTGTAGTAGACCTTCCGGCTTGTGACGTGGCGTCTTCTTGCGGGCACAGTAGTCACAAGACGAAACGAAGGCCTGTACATCCCGTTCAAGCTCAGGCCACCAATAGAACCAGGATATCAGATGGAAGGTTCTTCGGGCGCCGGGATGACCAGCCACCAATGAGCAGTGTGCCCATTTTAAGATACGTCTTCGGAGAGCAGGGCGCACATAAGTACCTCCCGGGGGAACCTTCTGGAGGTCCACTGGAGCTGCCGAGATGAGACGTTCTGGCGGAATTATGTGTTCAGCAGATAACGCCACTCCTCCAGGGCCAGTTTTATGGCCAGTAGCTCCCGGTCGCCAATCGTATAATTCCTCTCGGCCGACGAGAAATTCTTGGAGAAGAAGCCGCACGTTACAGTCTTACCCGTAGGGCCCTTTTTTGCGAAAGGGACTGCTCCATTCCCACAGATTAGCATCCACCTTCCGGGGTGAAGGTTTCGCGGGATCCGGACATGCCAGGATAGATGCCATAGAAAAGGGCGGACTTGAGCTTCGAAAACGCCTCTTCGGCTTCAAACGGGCCAGCTGCGTGGTTTTGGCTTGTTTTTTTGGTGAGGGCCACTATCGGGGCCACCCAGCGAAAGAAAAAGTGAGGTATGAACTGGAGATAGTAGTTGCAGAAGCCCAAGAAGCGCTGGTTAGCCCGCAACTGACTGGGCGTGGCCACTGCAACACGGCTGAACAGTTTTGCCTGGATCCATCCGTAGGCCTTTTGGTCAAAAATTACGTACCCCAGAAATAGGAGGCTAGTCTGATGAAGAGGCACTTCCCAAGCTTAGCATACAGATGGTTCCCCGGGACGCTTCAGTACTTGACGAACATGACTGCGGTGGGTCCTCCGAGGTCGGGTGAGTCACCAGGATGTCATCAAGGTAACCACCATGCAGGTGTAGAGGAGGTCTCTAAAGACGTCATTTACGAGCTCCTGAAAGACGCGGGCGCATTGCACAGTCCGAAGGCATCACCAGGTACTCAAAGTCCCATCCCTGGTGTTGAAGGCCGTCTTCCATTCATCGCCCTTGCGGGGTTAGTACAAGTTATAGGCCCCCCCTCAGATCCAACTTGGGGAAAAATCTTGCGCCCTGCAGGCGTCAAAAAGTTCTGTGATCATGTGTATGGGGAACGGTTCTTTACCGTGATCTTGTTCAAGCCCCGGTAGTCTATGCAGGGCTGCAAGGTACCGTCCTTCTTCTTCACGAAAAAGAACCCCGCGCCAGCAGGAGATGAGGACTTTCGGATGAACCCCATCTGGAGATTCTCCTGGATGTACTCGGACATGGCTTGGGCCTCAGGAACCGACAGTGGGTAGACTCAGCCCCGGGAGGATGGTACCCCGGCATAAGTCGATTGGGGGGAATCGTATGGACGATGCGGAGGAAGACTCTCAGCTTGTCTCTCAAGAACACCATCGGCGTATTCCAGATACTCGGGGCGGCACCCGGGCAACGGCTCCTGAAGGGTTGCGCGAGAGCAAGGGGAAACACCGGGCGAGGTGCCACCAAACAACGCCCCTGACAGTTTGGGACCCCAACAAATCACCTTTTCCGGTAGACCCCGTCCAGGAAGGGGAGTGGAGCCGCAGCCAGGGAGTCCGAGGAGGATCACCGACGAGGAGCGAGGCAACACATAGAAGGAGATTTCTTCCTTATGCAGTGCCCCCCACGTGGAGGGACAGTGGCTTGGTGACATACTGGATGGTGTCGCTAAGCAGCTCCCCGCTGACGGATGAGATGACAAGCGGGTTTTTTTTCCCGGCGTACCACCGACAGCCGATACTGCTTCACTAGGGACTGGTGTATGAAGTTCCCGGTGGAGCCCGAGTCCAGAAACGCCGTAACTTGGAACGTGACACCAGTCTCTGACACGACCTGCACAGGCATCAACAGGCGTGGAGAAGAGGAGGTTGCACCTAGGAATGCCTCTCCCACAGATCCTAGGTGCGGAAGTTTCCCGCAGACTTGGGATGCTTGGGGCAATTCCTCCGAAAATGCTCTGGGCTGCCACAGTAAGGCACAAGTTTTCCCTTTTCCGATGCTGGGCCAACTCTTGCTCATAGAGACGGGCCCGATCAATCTGCATGGCTCCTCGGTGGTAAATTTGGCGACGTGGCGCAGGAGGGCCCTGAAACACCGGTGCCCAGGCGAGTAAACTGGCAGGTTGGCGACTGACGCTCTTGCCGAAGTTTTTCCTCCCGTTCAATGAAGCGTACGTCAATGCGGGTTTCCAACCGGATCAGGGCACTGAGGGAAGACGGGAGTTTCTAGCGGCCAAGACGTCCTTAAACTCGGCTTGAGAGCCCTTTCTTGAAGTTGGGACACAGAGCGGACTCGTTCCAAGACAGTTCAGAGGCCAAAAGTACGGAATTGTACCGCGTAGTCCCCTACAGACAGGTCCCCCTGACGTGTAGTTTTAGGAGAGCTGTCCTTGTGGAGGATGCACGGGGTGGTTCCTCGAAGACGTTGGGGGAACTCACTGAGGAACAACTGTAGATCCGCCGTCACAGGTCGTTTCTGTCCCATAGGGGTGTAGCCCATGCCAGGGCCTTCCCGGAGAGGAGGCTGACCACGAAAGCCACCTTCGCACGTTCTGACAGGAACTGATCAGCCATAAGCACTGAGTGACGAACCCCCTGCAGAGTTTCGGGTCCCCGTCGTACTTAGATGGGAGCGACAGCCGAAGCTTGAGACCCCTCAGGGCCACAGAAACCGTAGAGGCAGGAACAACCGCAGGAGCTGGCGAAGGTTGCTGCTGCTGGACGGTGATGAGTTTGCAGCAACATGGTAGATTAACTGGGGAAGTTTGCTGCGCCTGTTGGCCGTTTGCTGTGACTGGCGGGCCCAAAAACGGTCTTCAGATCCACCAGGCTGGGTAGCGGCACCTTGGCGGGATCCATGCCGGGTCCTACTGTAACTGTCTGGAGGTTGATCCTCTGGTCCACCGCAGGCGATGGCTAAGCCCACACCAGGGGGTGGAATCTAAGTGGGTCCCCGGTATTCAACAGAGCCCGCCGCAAAGCGGATGGTCTTGCTGCGGGGGAGTCCCACCAGGTCACTACCAAATGGTGTGGCTTGCCTGCGGTGGCGGCCAAGGGTAACAAGGTACAGGATCGGCAGGCAGGCAGGCTCGTAGTCGGGGACAGGCAGGAGGTCAGGACAGGCGGCTCAGGTTCGTAGACGTAGACAGGCAGGAGGTCAGGACCGGCGGCTCTGGTTCGTAGACGTAGACAGGCAGGAGGTCAGGACAGGCGGCTCTGGTTCGTAGACGTAGAACAGGGAGAAGGCCGGACAGGCGGCTCTGGTTCGTGGTCGGTAAACGTAGGGAGACGGTCCGGTACAACGGTAAGGCAAGACAGGAACACTCTAGAACGCTTTCACCACGGGAATATACACCAAGGATCCGGCGAAGAGCGGCAGGAAGAGGCCGGACTTAAATAGGAGCAGTGCCCGGTAATGATCAATTACCGGCGCGCTGCCCCTTTAAATTTCAAACAGCAGGGCCGCGCGCGCCCTCGGGGAGGAGCCACGCGCTGGGAACCGGAGACAGGCTGAGCCGGAGCGTGGCCGGGTAAGTGGACGCCGGCGGGGACAGGGATGTGAGCGGACCCCGAACCCGACATGCGGGACGGGGCTCCACTGGGAGCAGGGGCACGGACGCGCCTGCGAGCCGGGACAGTGGTCGCAGGGGCGTCCGTGACAACATGTTGGTGAAGAGCAAAAAGAGTTGTCTTTCAAATGAATGAATGAAGTGAAAAATCAAAGCTGTCTAAAAGCGAATAAATGTAGTGAAAAAGTGGATCATTTAAAATTAAAGGGAAAATATATAAGATCGCTCAAGAAATAAATCTCAGCTCTCAGCTCCGTGAGGCATGGAGTATGAATCAAAAAAAGTTTTTATTACGTGTAAAACATTATCTGAAAAAGAGCTCAAACCTTCTAAAAAAATACATAAATAAAATCACTTTCCAAAAATCAAGAACGGCGCAACATCAGGAATGTGGATATTGAAAATTGCCGGGAAATACAGTTCAATTCAAATTCTGTAAGTGCTTCTCATTGATCGGCATAAACCAGCCAATCAGAATAGGAGCAACAGTGAACCATTATAACCTATGGAGAAGTATTGACCAATCAAAAGAAAAGGCGGGACAATTCAAAATACAGTAAAAAAGGCAGAAAAGAGCTGATTGGTTGAGCTAGTGAGGGCTTGGCTATCCCGGCCAATCAGAATAGGAGCGACAGTGACCCATTATAACCAATGGAGAAGTATTGACCAATCAAAAGAAAAGGCGGGACAGTTCAAAATGCAGTTAAAAAGGCAGAAAAGAGCTGATTGGTTGAGCTAGCGGGGGCTTGGCTATCCCGGCCAATCAGAGCGCGAGCTACTTTGTCCCATTGTAGTCTAAGGACAGATCGGGGCACTGAAATCTCAGTGCCGTGAGGCATGCAGTATTAGTAAATAAATCGTTTTTATTAAGGGTAAAACATTCTCTGTAAAAAAGCTAAAACCTTCTATAAACATACAGAAATAAAATCAATAACGCGTTTGTCACTGTCACCGGCGCTACATCAGGTATTGGGATATTAGAAATTGCCGGGAAATACAGTAATTCAAATTCTGTAAGCTCTTCTCATTGGTCGGCATAAACCAGCCAATCAGAATAGGAGCAAGAGTGAACCATTATAACCTATGGAGAAGTATTGACCAATCAAATGAAAAGGTGGGACAGTTCAAAATACAGTAAAAAGGCAGAAAAGAACTGATTGGTTCAGCTAGCGGGGGCTTGGCTATCCCAGCCAGAGTGCGAGCTACTTTGTCCCATTGTAGTCAATGAAGAGATCGGGGCAATGAAATCTCAGCTCTCAGCGCCGTGCGGCATGGAGTATGATTTAAAAAATAGTTTTTATTAGGTGTAAAACATTATCTGAAAAAGAACTAAAACCTTCTATAAACATACATCAATCAAATCCCGAACAACGCGTTTGTCGCCGTCACCGACGCTACATCAGGAATTGGGATATTGTAAATTGCCGAGAAATACAGTAATTCAAATTCTGTAAGCTCTTCTCATTGGTCGGCATAAACCAGCCAATCAGAATAGGAGCAACAGTGACCTGTTATAACCTATGGAGAAGTATTGACCAATCAAATGCAAAGACGGGACAGTTCAAAATACAGTAAAAAAGGCAGAAAAGAGCTGATTAGTTGAGCTAGCGGGGGCTTCTCTATACCGGCCAATCAGAGCACGAGCTACATTGTAGTCTAGGTTATAATGGTTCACTGTCGCTCCTATTCTGATTGGCCGGGATAGCCAAGCCCCCACTAGCTCAACTAATCAGCTCTTTTCTGCTTTTTTACTGTATTTAGAACTGTCCCGCCTTTTAATGCGATTGGTCAATACTTCTCCATAGGTTATAATGGGTCACTGTCAATCGTATTCTGATTGGCTGGTTTCTGCCGACCAATGAGAAGCGCTTACAGAATTTGAATTACTGTATTTCCCGCCACTTTCCAAGATCCTAATTCCTGATGTTGCGCCGTTCTTGATTTTTGGAAAATGATTTTATTTATGTATTTTATTGTAGAAGGTTTGAGCTCTCTTTCTGATAATGTTTTACACGTCATAAAAACGTTTTTTTTTCAAATTCATACTCCATGCCGCACGGCGCTGAGATCGGGGATGTATTTCTTTTGCGATCTTCTATATGTTTCCTCTCATGTTACGTTCTCACTCCACTTCGCCTCCTCCGGCTCATTTAGACCAGAATCGACTAGGTCTGCCTGTCGGAGCTGGAGAGCGCTGCAATGCGCCGCACTTTGCCGATCCGCGATCATACATGCCTCCGAGTATTCGAATGTACCGCGTCCCGTCCCAGAATGCCCACACCGTGCCCTTTGCATGCCCCTTCATGTTAGGCGCATCCGAAAGTGGCGAAGCTTGCGCCTAACATCGCATCCCTGCGTCCGACAGGGGATTCGGATCGGTGAGCCGCAGTTTTCGCCAGAAAACAGGCGCAACTCCCAATCATACATGTCACCCTTAAATTCAATATTAAATTTTAATATTATGTTTGGGTTATATTTTGTATCAATTTAATGGGAGGGCTAATTTTTCTGATGCAATATGCTGTTGAAAAATGCCTTCATTCTACATGGGTAAAGGAGAGGAGGATAATGTCAGTCCCACAGCCCCCAGCATACCGCCGGATGCACATGGATGTTGGGTCTCTGATCTCAGAGGTAAGTAATTAGCTCTTTTTATTATTAATTATTATTTTTATTAATTCATATTAATTAATATTTCTTTTTTTTTAAATTATCTTTTGAGGGAGGGCTGAATGTATGTTCACACGGCGAGTTTGTTGTGTGTGAACATACGCTTTTGTGATGTGTGCCTGTGTCTGGAGTGGACCCAAACACGTATCACAAAAGCGTATGTTCACACACACCAAACTCAGCGTGTGAACATACATTCAACTGAATAGTGAGATTTGTAATGTAGTAGTGTAGCTAGTATAGAATAGTGTATAAGCTTGTTTTTATTTTCTTTAAACCACATGGCAGCTGCACCATGTGCTTGAAAGTGAAGTGCACAGGCTTGTAGGCCGCATGTCGGCCATTGGTTACAGCCGTGCATTGGTGCATGCACTTGCAGCACATGGTGCAACCTGCTGTGCGGTTGCTATTGACAACCGTGTCTAGAATGCATATTTTTTTTGCAGAGAATGTAGAAAATGTCTATTGTTAACTAAAATGTACTTGTTGCTAGTGTAGAAGCTTGTTTTTTTTTTCTTTAAACGACATGGCAGCCACACCATGTGCTTGAAAGTGAAGTGCACAGGTTTGTAGGCCGCATGTTGGCCATTGGTTACAGCCGTGCATTGGTGCATGCAATTGCAGCACATGGTGCAACCTGCTGTGCGGTTGGTATTGACAACCGTGTCTAGAATGCAATAGTTTAGTCTTGTCTATAAATGTTATATTTGTAAAATATCATGTAATGTTGAAATCATGTACATTTCACTTCAAAAGTCTAATTTCTTTTCTCATTTTTGTATTTTTTTTAAATATTTTCCATGTTCCGGCCCGTCCCAATCTTTGGGACAAGACATCTTCCGGGTACAGCAACCGGACACTATGAGACAGAGAGTGGAAAGAAGTTTGCCGGTTGCTGTACCCCGACTGGTGCAGGTACAGTTCCGAGGGACAGGAGGAAATCGGTAAGTGTCCAATAATAAACAAATGCTAAGTTGCGATGTTTGAAATATGTGCATATCATTTAATTTAGGTTTTTACCTTTTCCTTTAGAGCACAAAGTCAGGAAATGGTGGAGGTCGGTCCAGGACCGCTTCATTCAGTGGACCAACGACCAGCGAAAAAGGCCAAGTGGGTCCTCCCCCCAAGGAAAGACATTTCCATATGCCGAGGACCTGTTTTGGTAATTTCAAAAACCTTAATGCAGGCATCCTTAAACTGCGGCCCTCCAGCTGTTGGGAAACTACAAATCCCATCATGCCTACTGTTATAGATTATATAAATGCTTGATGGGATTTTTAGCTTCCCAACAGCTGGAGGGCCGCAGTTTGAGGATGCCTGCCTTTACTGTTTCATGTATATTTATTATGTTTTTTTACAGTCTGGGTGGCAGGTTCATCCATTTTTCATGTAAACCACCCCCTATTTATGAAACATGGCTGGATCATTGTAAACTTGGCACTTCTTACCGTATGTTTCACCCATACACCCTAATAGATTGTAAGCTCTCACGAGCAGGGCCCTCACACCTTGTGTCTCATTTGTAAGTACTTTTAATGTGTAATGACTGTATGTTTACCCTTGAATTTGTAAAGTGCTGCGGAATATGTTGGCGCTATAGAAATAAAGATTATTATTATTATTATTTCCTTCCTCAGCACATCTGGCAATCACAGCCAGCGGGCAGAGTCCTCGTTTGAAGCTGCAGAGGAACATCAGCAGGGGGAGGACCCTGGTCCAGATGAAGCGGCGGGGGAGATGGAACACCAGGCGGGAGATTCGGCGGTGGCCCTTCGAAGATTATCGGATGATGGGTCCCAAGGGGCAGCAGCATCTACCTGGTCTGGATCACCATGAACAGGGCCAGCTGCTGCCCCCCAAGAAGAAGAGGCCACCCCTCAGTCAGCTCCTGCCCCTCCCCCTTCCCGCCCTCCACCCTAGTACGGCGTCGTGGCCGAGGTCGTAGAACCCTCTGTATAAGGGAAGGACCATCGAACTTAAGTCCAACATTTCTTCCCTTGTACAGAGGGTCAGTGAGAGTGACGCTATAGACAACTATTTTTCGGGGTTTGCAGATTGCTGCCGCCGTCTGCCCCCCCAAGAGCAAGACCATTTGTGCTCATTAGTTCACGCTGCGGTGGCAGTCTACGGCCTTGGCGTCCCCCTGCCCCAGATCGGAGACCAGATCCTGTGCCTCCGGTGGTATGCTGGCCTGGTCAACAATCCTCCTCCCTTTACCCATGTAAGAAATCCCCCCACCGCATTTCACACTGCAACCCTTCACTACCCTGCCTTTCCCCCACCACAGGCCTCCCACACATACCCCCGACCATCCACTCACACCCACACATGCCCGTCACCTTCTCATCCATCCCACACATACACACCAACTGCCCAAGCCACATACTCCTACCCACCACCTACCCAAGCCACACATCACTACCCACCACCTGCCCAAGCCACACATCACTACCCACCACCTGCCCAGGCCACTCACCCCTACCCACCACCTGCTTCTCCCACTCCCACCTATCCCACTAGTTATTTAGCATATTTAGAATCCTCTCCCTCCACATTCACCGACCCCTCCCAAGATTAATCCACGGACCTTTACTTTTTTCCCCCCTTTTTTTTTAAAGTGAAGTAGCTTGTAGAGCAAACTGCGGTGGGTGGTACATTGCCTACAAACAGGCCACACAAAAATTTTATTAACATTTTTTAATAAAAATTTTAATTAAAAATTATTTTGTTTTGGTTGAGAAAAACAACTTTGTGTCTGTTTTTCTTTTTATAGACTAATCTTGTAAAATTTAAAAAAAAATTGTAAAAAACTTTTGTGTTTGCCCTTAGTAAAAAAGGAGCGCTGTATTGAAAAATAATTCTCGCTTCAATTACTAAGGGCAAGTACAAATAGGATATGATATGCATACATAGAAACAATTAGGGCCACATGTATGAAACTTTTTAGATCACAAACTCACTTTTTTGCTTATAGTATCATATGAGTTTTAGACCGAAACAGTTTCATACATGTGGCCCATGTATGAAAAATTCTTCTCTTCAAAGAACGGGAAACTGCAAGGAGTACTTCAAGGCGTACTTCTTCCTCTTGGTCCATGGAGGCCTATGACTGGAGGAGATCCATCACTCTCGCCGGAAGGACTGCTGCTCACTAAGGCTGACTAAATTGCCAGGGCAAGGTACCTTCGGGGGACATGAAGTAGTCCGTGAAGGTTTCTCTCACCCTTACAGCGGTGTTGGATGGCCGGCTGGAACCCACGGTGAATGGAGCATCACCAAAGCTTTTCTGCGTCTCCACTTCCATGTCGGAACCATCATAAGGACACAGACTGCTTTGATTGCTCCATCCACCATCATTGCAGAGTGAAAGACCCTCCATTTACTACTCAGGATCCCGAAGGCACACTCCACGAAGCGTCTTGCCCACCTCAGCCTCATATTAAAAACCGTCCTCCAGACATCTAGTCCCCTCTGTGGGTAGGGTCGCAGCAGGTTGTTAAGTAAGGGAAAGGCTTCATCCCCTACCAGGACAAAGGGGACTGGACACGTGGATCCCAGAAGCGGTTTTGGTGGTGGGAGAGTCACCTGAACGAGCAGCACTTGCCTCCCAAACTCAGAGCTCAGCAGCACCCGGGAGTCCCCAGTACTTCCATAGGTGCCGACATCGATTGCCAAAAATTTATAGTTTGCATCAGCCACCGCCATCATGACCACTGAAAAAATATTTTTTGTATTTAAAAAACATAGATCCTGATCGCGGTGGCTGCTGCACACGAATGTGCTTTCCATCGACAGCGCTTATGCAGTTGGGGAAATTGGCCACAGACTGAAAGCCTGCTGCTGCCTGCAACCAAATCTCGGGGGTCGGGCTTGGCATTGAGATGGGCTGCAAGTGCTGCCAGATCACGTGACACGTGCACATCACAATTCCGGAGATGGTAGATTTTCCAACCCGGAATTGGAGGTGCAGTGATGAATAGGTCTCCCCTGTTGCCAGAAACCTGGGGGTGGATGGAAAAAGATAATTAGTGACCAGCTAGTTTTCCCCAAAAAAATGAGGTACGTGAATGTAGAGGATTGTTAGTTGCCCACAGTAACCAAACACAGCCATAGTTCCCATGAAATTGCAGCTGTGCTTCTTTGCAATTGGCAGCTAAGAATTTTCCTTATCTGAGATTCAAATCTACTCAAGTTTTAAAAGGTGTAGGTGAAGAACATTGTTAGTTGCCTCTAGCAACCAAAGACAACAGCAATTTCTTTTTCTGGTAATAACCTGAAATTGCAGCGGTGTTTGGTGGCTGTCAGCAATTAAGATTGTTGTTCATCGACACATTTGCCAACTTGACAACCTTTGAATCAAAGGAGAGGAAAGAGTCTAAACAGATAGAGACCAAAAAAACGGTCACATATCTAAAATTAAAAAGTATTATCTCAACATGTCATTCAGGACATAATTCTGGGCAGTATTGTGCTGCAATACACCCTGAAGTATGGCCTGAAAATAAAGTAAGCATACATGTTATGGAGACATCTGATTATCATTTGATTAGGCCTACAGTCAAATCACACCATAAATAATAATTGACATGTCACTTCTTCCTAGTATGCCTGTGAAAGCCTATTGGAGGCAGCTCTGCAGTGTTTGAAAAGTACACCTTGGCCAGCATATAGTTCTAAGCATACATCGATGACATAAATCAAATGGCATGTTTCAACACATACCATATACGCCCCAATATACCAGGTGTTTTAAATACATGGTAGCCAACACATACAAAAGCATCATGGTGGTCCATTAAAAACATTTATCAAAAGCACATAAAAATGGTGAATAAATGACATGTCGCTTCTATCTCCCAGCATACAGTACTTAAAGGAGTTGTCTCATTACGAGCTTTCAGCCTGTCAGTGAGCCTGGTAAGTTGAACTGAGGGGGCGTGTTTCTTGGTCTGTCTCTTCTGCTCCCTCTCCCCCCCTCCCATCAGCACACAGGCAGCTACATAACTTCTATACAGGGGGGGGGAGGGGGTTTGCTGCCAGAGTTCACCCTGTGTGTGCCTGCCTAGGTCTGTTACAGGAGAGGGCTGATCTATGATTGTAGAGAGGAATGTGAAGTGGTTTTGCTAAATAGAGCAGAGGGGATGCATGTGTTCCTATATCCCTGATTAGCTTAAAAGTCTCCACATCTCCAGCAACAACAAGGGAAGTGTTACTATACTCAGGATGTCTCACTAATACAGGAGAGCATAAAGTATTCACATGCCTGATCTGTATAGTATTAGTATAGTCACAGTTCCAAAGACATATCATGATTATAGTAACAGACAGGGTCACTGCTGTCACATCTATCTGTGTAGAGAGCAGGAGGAAGCAGGCACACACAGGGTTAATCCAGGCAGCAGGGACATAGAAGCCAGAGTCCTCCCTCCCCCCTCCCTGCACTACAGAAGCATTCTGTGCAGGAGGGGCTCTCTGCTCCCACCTGTCTTCAAAGGTGATGAGTCATTCAGACCTGACAGCCAGTAAGATAAGGATCAACAGGTCGGCTACTATAGAAACTTGAGAAGCTGATGTAGTAATTCTAACAGGGATAACTCAAAATCAGTAGGACATTTGTAATGAACATATATTGCAAAGCTGCTTGTTTTTTAAAGATCTTTTAATTAAAACCCAATCATTGTAGCGAGACTACCCCTTTAAGTAGTGTACACTGGTGTAGACAGAAGTAATGGATATCTCACTATGAGAGCTAAAAATTATTACTAAGGTACATTGCGGTCATATTGAAGGGGTAATATTTTTTTGGATCATGTGCCAAAATGTATCCTATTACAATTTAGTTCAAAATGATTGTTATTAATTCATTTATATGGGGTGGGTTTTGAAAGCTATTGGTTGATTTGAAAAAAAAAACTAGGGGGGATAGGTTCTAAAATCATGGGTGTGTGAAGGTCAAAAAGGGTGTATTTTGGTCATTGATAGGTTAATTTTAAAGAATATTGCAGTTTGATAGGTTGATTTAAATAAAGAATTGAAAAAACAGATCCGAAAAACACATGTAAAAAACGTATGCAAAACGCATCAGCTGTTGCTTTTTCTGGATCTGCTTTTTGGATGCAGTTTTCTCTGGTTAAAAACGGATCCGTGAAACGGATCCAAAACATCATGTGAACAAGGCCTAAGATTGTAAAGAGTGGAGAGAATGAAGCTTGCTGGAAGGAGTTATCAACATGAAAGTCAAGTGCACCCTTTTTAAAAGGGTGGTTCACACAGCCTTTTTTATTATTATACTTATTTTGGGGAGTGTTTTGAGTCCAATATGCCCCTAAATAAGCGTCCAAAAGGCCTGTGTACACTTTCCCACAGACTGTCCACGCCTGCAAAGAACTAACATTTAATCGTGTGAATGTCCCCTTAGATTTGCAGTAGGAATATAAAAAAAATTGATAACCACCACTGTCCTCACTTCCACTAACTTCTTGTGTCTTCTGTTTACTTCTTGGTCCTGGCAGTCATAACGTTTCAGCTGCAGCGGTAATTTCCTGACATCACCAATAGGAAGTTAAAGGGGTGTTCCTACAGTTCAGAATGCACGGTCGTCTGTTTGGGCATGATGAAGAATAGAAGACCAGAAGCATATTTACCTCCTGGACGCTCTTGTTCCATCGCTGCAGTCGTCCTGGTGATCCTGTGACAGATGTAGCCTGTGAATGGCTGCACCTGTCAAGTGGATGAACAACCAAGGCTACTGCCGGGAAACGGGGACAACAGGGTAAGGGTATGTTCACACGGCGTATGTGCTGTCCAGCGTGTACTTCTAAAGCACTGAAAGCCGGCTCCCATACAAATTCACTATGCGCCGGGAAGAAGTGACATGTTAGTTCGGTAGGTGTTCATACCTCCCAACTTTTAAGGGCCGTTCACACGGCTTATTGCAGGGACAGATTTCTGCTGTATGGCGCGCCGTACTGCGCTGCAATACGGCTGGAATACGTCCCAGCCATTACGGTAATCCACAGTTCTCATAGAGAACTATGGATTCCGTCTCTCCTCCCCACTCGGCGAATACGCCGGGCAGGGAGAAAGTGACATGTTCATTATCCCGGCGGGAGACGCGCCCGGGATACTGAAAGTCTATGGGGGCGGCGGGCAGCGCCCCCGACCCCGTTCTCAAGCCGTAATTGCGGGCGAAATCCATCCCGCAATTACGGCTTGAATAAGCCGTGTGAACCGGGCCTTAGAGATTGCAAAGAGGGAAACATCAGACCACACCTCTGACCACGCCCAAACAAATGATATCACATCAGACCATGCCTCCAACCACACCCACACAATTGACATCACACCAGGACACGCCTTTAATGAAGCTCCACCTAACAAAATCATGCCTCACCCTTCCAGCAGACCAGCGCCAACACAACAGCGGCACCACTAGGGTCTGTAAATATGTATTTATATAAAGTAATGTACAGTATATACATAAACCCATAAAAATAGTTGTAAGACTATATTCTGATACCTTTACATAATGGTCATACAGTGACCACATAATACCACTATATAAGAAGCAAATATCAATGTACTGTTGCTGACCACACCAAGACTAATAATATCAATGATACCTCTATACAAAGATCAAATAATTCCGTCACACCATGACAACATCACCACCACATAGTGACTTACTAATATTGCCACATCATGACCACATATCATCACCACAGTGACTGAATAATACCTCCACACCATGACCATGTATCACTACCACATAGTGACTGAATACCACCACACCATGACTACATTTCACCGCCACATAGTGACTGAATAATACAGTCATACTGATCCTGAATATAAACCATTACAATACTACCAATATTCCTGACAGTGACCATATGAGGATAGAGACCAGTTGTATAAGGCTGTGCAGACATATAAGTGATTACAGTACAATCAAATTTAGTGACTCTCAGTGATGTCTTCTCTGTTGAGAGTCGTTCCCTTTCTCCATCCTGTCCAGACTGCCATGATGACTTCTCCTGGCCTCATCTTCGACACTGCTATTTTCCAGCACCTCCCTACCAATTCTCACCTCTGTATAAACTCCACATGGGGTGATAGGTGGAGTACAGGGAATATGGGGTGATACACATTGGTCAGAGGGTTTTAGAGAGTTCGGTGAGGGATGAATTTTGTGTTGGCACTAGGCCGCAGGGGTAAGAGAAGAGGTAAAGGCCACAGCTGAGCTTACAGGCACAATCTCCTGGAGGGAGACCAAAGCCCAACCCCTCGAAGATTGTGGTGCGGCTCTGGCCTGTTCTCCATTCCATGCACCCCCAAATGATCAGCCGCATCCATGACCTTCAGGGGTGCAGGGGATGGAGTTTAATACTATTGGATTTGTCGGACTAGTGTAGCATCTATTTCTAAACTAGAACGGTCAGCGGGCTCCGGTGTCAGGGAGAGTTTATTTAAATAAACTGCTTTTTTATTTTGTTTCTGTGTAATTTTGTCTCCATTTAATTCCAGTGATAGTAATGGAGGTGTCTGTCAGATGCTTCCATTATTAATACTCAGGCTTGGTGTCAGTCAGCAGTGGTTTTGTCACCCCGTGTTAATGTTACCCCAGTACCCAACGCACCAGGGGTACCGGGAAAAGCTAGGTAAGCACCAGAAGTGGACCCTCTAAGGCCGGGGCCCCAACCGCCGGTCTGCGGCCATGGTGACACATGATGCCAGCCGCCCGGTGACTTTAATCTGGGCGGTCGGCATCTGCTCTGCATGGCCGCTGTAATCCGGCCGTGCAGAGATAGCAGCTGCACATGTCATTGTAGATGCGGCGCGCACTGAGCTCCGCATCTACAGATCAGCGGCGCAAGAAGTGTGATGCAGCAGTGTCGTCACACCCCCTGCGCCTCACGGTCTCGTCGGACACTGGGAGAAGGAGCTCTGCAGGGATCGGGAAATGGTGAGTAACGTCTCTCTCTTTTTTTTTTTTTTTAACTTGGGCACTACAAGAGGGGGTGTATTTATCATTACTGGAGGGACATATTACTAAGGAGCATGTCACTAAAGTGCATATTACTAAGGGGGCATATTACTAAAGGGCATATTACTAAAGGGCATATTACTAAAGGACATATTACTAAAGCGGCATATTACTAAGGGAGTATATTACTAAGGGGGCATATTACTAAAGGGCATATTACTAAGGGATATTTTATAAAGGGGCATATTACTAAGGGGCATATTACTAAGGGGGCATATTACTAAGGGGGCATATTACTAAGAGGGCATATTACTAAGAGGGCATATTACTAAGAGGGCATATTACTAAGAGGGCATATTACTAAGAGGGCATATTACTAAGGGGGCATATTACTAAGAGGGCATATTACTAAGGGGCATATTACTGGAGGGGCATATTACTGGAGGGGCATATTACTAAGGGGCATGTATCATTAGTGGAGGGGGCATGTATTTATCTATCATTACTGGAGGGGCATGTATTTATCTATCATTACTGGAGGGGGGCATGTATCTATCTATCATTACTGGAGGGGGCATGTATTTATCTATCATTACTGGAGGGGGGCATGTAGTTATCTATCATTACTGGGGGGGGCATGTATTTATTTTTCATTCCTGGTGGATGTATTTATTTATCATTACTGGAGGGGCATGTATTTATCATTACCACCCCTACCCTGCTATGTGTGGTGTGTGTGTGTGTGTGTGTGTGTGTGTGTGTGTGTGTGTGTGTGTGTGTGTGTGTGTGGCACCACCATTTCTCCTAGGCAGCAGGCCCGCTGTCTTGGGGTTATACTAGGCTCGGATCTGTACTTCACCCCATATATCCAATCCCTTGCCTGCTCCTGTCACCTGCACCTAAAGAACATCTCCAGAATCCGTCCTTTTCTCACTGTGGAAACAGCCCAAACTCTCACTGTTGCTCTTATTCTTTCTCGTCTTGACTACTGTAACTCCCTACTTGTTGGTCTCCCTCTCTGTAAACTCTCCCCTCTCCAATCTGTCCTGAATGCAGCAGCCAGGCTTGTCTTTCTTTCCAGCCGCTATACTGATGCCTCTACCCTGTGTCAGTCTCTGCACTGGCTACCTATTCAGTACAGAATACAACATAAACTCATCACTCTCACACATAAGGCTCTCCACAGTGCTGCAACCCCCTACATCTCCTCCCTCATCTCTGTCTACCACCCTACCCGGGCTCTCCGCTCTGCTACTGATCTAAGATTACACACCTCACTCATCCGAACCTCCCATGCCCGTCTACAAGATTTCGCACGTATTGCATCAGTTCTCTGGAACATGTTACCCCATGTGATCAGGCACACTCACAACCCTCACAGTTTTAAGGGCGCTCTGAAAACCCATCTTCTTAGACAAGCCTATCAAGATCCCTAAATGTTAACCCCCCAATTTCTGTCAAGCATTCATCACTTCCTAAACTTTGGCACCCACAGGCACTTATATGTATATAGTAGTATGGTTGGGATGGCAGGTTCATCCACTTTTTATGTATACTACCCCACATTTATGTAACATGGCTGGACCATTGTAACCTTTTGTTTCACCCATACACCCTGATAGATTGTAAGCTCTTGCGAGCAGGGCCCTCACACCGTGTGTCTGATTTGTACGTAGCTTTTTTATATGTAATGTCTGGTTTATCTGTGCTTATATCCTCTATATTGTAAAGTGCTGCGGAATATGTTGGCACTATATAAATAAAGATTATGATTATTATTACTGGAGAGGGCATGCATGTATTTATTACTGGAGGGTCATGTATTTATCTATTACTGGAGGGGGCATGTATTTAGTACTGGAGGGGGCATGTATTTAGTACTGGAGGGGGCATGTATTTATCTTATTACTGGAGGGGGCATGTATTTATCTTATTACTGGAGGGGGCATGTATTTATATATCATTACTACAGGGGGAATATATCTCTATAATGACGGAGCTGATTACATATGTATTATATATTATATATATATATATATATATATATATATATATATATATATAATGCTGATCAATATTACTGCAGACTGACTGTCAGCTCTGTGGATCAGCATTAATATAATAAGGACTCACAGAGCTGACAATCAGTCTGCTGTTATAAAATACTGGTTACCCCATACTTTACCTACAAATGACACTGTATACACTTTATTGGGGGGTTTTTCTTTGTGTGTGATTCTAAACATCCAACCCCGTCCATAACCCCACCACTAATAACCCCGCCCCCACCGGGCCTTGGAAGAATTGTCTGGTATAAAACCGGTCCCTGGTGGAAAAAAGGTTGGGGACCGCTGCTCTAAAGTGAAGGTCCACTTCTGAGGGCAGATGTGGGCTGGTACTCTTAGAATGGGAAGAGACCAGTATCGATGGTTCTTCCCATTCTAATAGTATCAAGCTGCAGCTGTCTGTTTTACCTTGACTGGTTATGGAAATTGGGAGGGACCCCATGCCATTTATTTATTTTATTATTTTCTAAAAAGAAAATAATTTATTTATTGAGAATCCTAAAGTGGACAACTCCTGTAATCATTACAGTGGATGCCCCGGTTTAGATTCTCATTAGATACATTTTCAGGAAAAAAAAGACGTGCTCATTTTCCATAACCAACCAAGGTAAAACCGACAGCTGCAGCCTGATACTGTCAGAATGGTAAGAACCATCTATACTGGTCTCTTCCCATTCTAAAAATGCCAGCCTGCAGCTTCTCCAGAAGCAGACCATCACATTAGGGCATGTCCTCACGGCACAGGTTTTCGGCCGTAGATTCAGGCGGTTTGCGGTTTTGCAGACCGCCTGAAAAACCGGCCGAAAATGAGCACAGCGGGCTCCTATGGTTTTCCGCCCGGCAGTTTTTTCGCCCGCAGACCGCCCGAAAAACATTCTACATGCACATTCTTCCGTACGGTTTTCGGACAGAATATGTGCAAGTGAATGTGAAGGGGGAGCCCCCCCGGCCGTGTACATCAGGGCTGTGGAGTCGGAGTCGTGGAGTCGGAGCCCATTTTGGTGGAGTCGGAATAAAATAGACCGACTCCGACTCCCAAAATATTTAATAAATTGGTCCAGTTAGTTCATTGCAGTATGTGCTGAATATATTTTCATAAGAATTTGTGAAAATAATGAAATGTCCTGTAAAGGTCTGCTCTATTCCTTATATAAGCATCTAGGCTCTTAATTGAAATGAATGTGTGCTGCACTTTATGTACATGCTCAGTTGTGAAGCTTCTTGCTACAGATCAGAGGAAAAAGCACTGGGAAGGAATGGCTGCACTAATCACAGATCTGCTAGAGAAAACAGGATTAAAGAAGTTTGCTTACTACATAAAGGGACTGTTATAGACAACATTTTGTAAATATTTTGGTCAGTAGATTTTACTTCAGTCATGAACTATAGACAGTTCAGCAGGTCTCTCACTGCACACAGGTTTCTATGGTAACCTGCATACCAGAAAGCCTGTTATCTGATTAGCTGAGAGGAGTAACCTCACCCCCACGGAATGATGGGACTGAGTTCTGAGTGAACTTACAAGGTTTAGCACCATTATCTGCAGTAAGCAAAGTATACAAGTGTTGTGACTGTGAGGACTGGAAAGCTTGGCTTTATCTGTAATTGTGTTGGAGAACACAATTTCCTGCTCTGTCGGAAGAAGGGCTTGAAGTTAATATATGCTAATCACTGCTGGAGACCCACCCACAGCCTGAGGAGACAGAGTGACTGCTTGTCAGCCAGTGAATCATCGTGCTGAGAAAACACCTTTAAGGCAAGTACTTCTTAGCATATCTAAACTTTCAATAAACTGTGCATAAATCAATTGTCCAGTATATGTTCTCTCTGTATGCTTCATGTGTTTTCTTGCTTCTCCTCTGAGCTCTTGATTGGAGAGATTAGCTGCTCTGATGGCTTATATATGCTATACATAGAATTTAAGGGGGGAAACAGTTTTCTAACATCTCATATTTAGAAATACAGAAACACACATGTGAGAAAGTACTGTAGTTGTAAAAGCTGTTGCCAAAGCACTGCTAGTAGCTTCACTTTGTAGACTGTGAAGCAGTATGATGTAAAACACCCAGGGCCTGATGTATGAAAACTGTCTAGGTGTATAAGTTTTTGTTGCCCATAGCAACCAATCAGCGCTCCCCTTTTATATAGTGCTGTGGAGAAATTAAAGCAGAGCTCTGATTGGTTGCTATGGGCAACAAAGAAAGTTTTAGACCAAGACCGTTTTCATACATCAGGCCCTGTATCCAGAGAAAAGCCTGATACTGAAAGTTCAGCATAAGATATCTAATAAAACACCTATTACAAACTTTTTATTTGTCATGAAATATCTGTACTATTGATTTATGCAAAGTTTGTTTTATTTCTACCCAAAGTTATACTCGCTATTCTTTCAGAGATTACAATATACCTTTTTTTTTCATAGGACAAAATTATTTTGAGGACGAATTTATATTATTATAAAATGTCTAAGAAGCTTTCTATGAAGTCAGCTGTCTTTGAGCATTTCACACTGACGGAAGATAAAAAATATTTTGTGTCTCAGTGTAAGATAAGTGACCCAGATGAAAACAAATGCTGTGATGTCAAAATCAGTGCATATTCAGGAAGCGATAAAAACGCTCCTACAAGAGCTTCCAATCTAAAAAGACATTTAAACCGCTTCCACCCAGAAGTTTTCAAATCTGTGACTGAGAAGGATCAGTGACACCAAAAAACCAGTGCCCAGCACTTCCCGCCAGGCAAAGGAGGACGAAAGAGTGTCTCAAACATCAGTAACAAGATATTTTGTAAGTGACAAAATTTACTGTAACAATGACAGCAGATGTGTTTAAAAGACAGCTCATACAGCTTGTTGTGAAGGACGGTGTACCATTATTATTTGCTCGACCAGCTTTTACAGCTCTTAATGGAGAAATGGCCCGCAAACTTGGTGTTTCTCTGGAAAGAGAAAGTATTAGAAAATTAGTGATTGAAGAAGCCTTTAACCAAAAAGAAGATCTTATAAAGATTCTCAAGAGACGCTTTATATATCTTAAAATGGATGCCTGCACACGTCACAAAGTAAACTATTTTTCTATAAATGTTCGATTTGTTTGTGACAACAAAAAATTTGTTACCAAGACGTTGGCAGTAAAAGACACTAAAGCTCATCACACCAGTCAGTTTCTCCAGGCCTTAGTGGAAAATGTTCTGCAAGATTATGAACTCAAAAAAGAACAGATTCTTGCTATTGTAACAGACAATGCTTCAAATATGACACGTACAATTAAACTGATGAATGAGAATAAGGAAGGTGAACAACAGTTAGAAGAAAACTTTGGATTCAGTATGTGTGAGATGGAAGGCCACAGTCCTGATCTTGTAACAGATATTCCTACAGAACAACAGCAACATGATACTCTAGAATTAGATCTTGCTGAAGCTGCTTCAAAATTCTGTCATATTTATCACATGCGCTGTGCTGTGCACACACTGCAGCTGGCTATAAGAGACAGTCTGCAAGAGGGACATGCTGGAACTCTGATTGGCAAGGTGAGGCAATTGGCTATTGCTGCCCGAACCCCTAAAATTTATTCTATCTTGAAGAGACGTCCTGGAAAAGGGGCAATTGTAGATCAAGCCACTCGGTGGGGCAGTACTTATTTGATGATTGAACGATTAGTTGAGCTGAAACCCTTTCTTGTGGACATGGCCAACCCTCAGGTGACATTAAGTGAAGGTCAATGGACACAGGTGGCTGAATTAAAAGAACTGCTTCAACACCCATTCACAGTGACTAAAAAATTACAAGCTGAGGATTTAACTCCTGGAACTTTCATAAAGGAGTGGAAGAACTTGCTTTTTAGCCTATCCCAAAGAGGAGGCTTAATCGCAGATGGCATTGCTGCTTCAATGAAAAGGAGAGAGACACTGTTATTAGATAATAAAATTCTTTTGGCAGCTGTTTATGTGGACCCAAGTCATCGTATATGCTGGATAATCAACAGATTACTAAAGGAAAAGAAGCTCTGACTGAGGTAGCAATTAGGATGAGTGGGCTACAGGACTGCCAAGAAGAAGAGGAATTGGGTCTTGCCAGTGCTGCTGCCATATCTTCATCAGATGAAGAGTTTAACTTTGAAAAGTATTTGGATGACATGGAGCAGGCAAAGCGTTGCCACAGGGAAAAACATTCCACTCCCACAGCAAACAGACTGACTGTATTTCAGCAAAATTTTTCACTTGCTCTCAAAGAAGAAGAAGAGTTCAACCGATAATCAAAACTGACTGTGCATGAGGCAATTCCTTTATACCCCGAGATTGTTAGAGATGTTGCCCATGTGGTCACCGCTTTGCCACCAACCCAAGTTAGTGTAGAGAGGCTGTTCTCTAGCCTTAAAATAATTCGATCAGATTTGAGGTCATCTATGAAAGAGGATCTGATGGAGGCAATACTTTTTCTCAGAACAATTTCTTAGACTCCACAAATGTTATTCAGGACGTTGTTGTTGAAAACTTTTTTTTTTCCCCACTTACTGCAACGTTTTGCATATTTGCAATTTAATAAAGATTTTTGTGTTCTAAAGTTGTATCCAATAAATATATTTTATATTCTACCTAAATAGCTTGATTATTGTAACATAAGGATGATAAAAAGCTTAAATTAAGTTATTTTATATGTATGAGGGAGTCGGGGTTAGGGGAAATTGAGGAGTCGGAGTCGGGACTTTGGCTTACCGACTCCACAGCCCTGGTGTACACGGCACACAAACCGGACAAATACCGGTCGAATAAACCGACCGGTATTTGTCCATTGCTGTGTGAACGCACCCTTTAGGCCTCGTTCACACGGCTTATTTTGCCGTGGATTGGCGCCGTACGGCGCGCCGGCTTTGCGCTGCAGTACGGCGCCAATCCGTCGGAGTCATTACGGTAATCCACTGCTCTCATAGAGAACAGTGGATTCCGTCGCTCCTCCCTGCTCGGCGAATCCGCCAGGGGGGGAGAAAGTGACATGCACATTATCCAAGCGCAATACGCGCCGTGGATAATGCAAGTCTATGCCGGGAAGCGGCGCCCCCGCCGCGCTCCGGCCCCGCCCCCATCCCGCCCCTTATTCACGGCGGATTTGTGAGCCGGATTGCGCTCACAAATCTGTCGGGAATAAGCCGTGTGAACACAGCCTTAGAGGGTTTACTTCTGACGGTTACCGACTCTTCCCAGTACCCCTTGTGTTGGGTACTGGGGTAATAGTGACACGCGGCTAGTGTCAGCCTTGTGCAAAAAGAAACACAGCTGGCTGACACCAAGCCCGAGCTATAGTAATGGAGAGGCGTCTTCCAGATACCGCCATTACGATCACTGGAATAAGATGAAAAAAAATCCCACAAAAACCAGGGCTCTGGAGTCGGAATCGTGGAGTCGGTGCCTAGTTGCAAGGAGTCGAGTCGTTATAAAAGGGATTTGACCGACTCCGACTCCCAAAATATATAATAAGTTGTCCAGTTAGTTCAATGCAGTGCACAGAGCAAGAGAAATTGGGTCCCGGCCAGTCTACTGCTCCCGATATCGTAGCTCTCATCACATGAAGAGTGTAATTGATGCCATGGAGCAGGCCAAGCGCTGCCCAGGGTGAAAGATTCTGCTTCCATGGCAAAAAGATTTCAGCAAAAATTTTCACTTATCCCAACCTACCACTTGTTTCAAATGAAGTACAAGATTACAAACCCTTGATCAAAACTTGACTGTAGCTGAGGCAATACCTTTTCACCACCCTTACCATTGTTAGAGAAGTTGCCCCCTGTGGCCACTGCTGCCTCCAACCCAAGTTAGCGTAGTAGAGGGCCGTTGCTCTCTAGCGCCTGGAAATAAAAAGACAGATTGAGGTCCATTTAAGCAGGATCTGATGGAGGCAATTATTTTCTCATAACAAATTCCGACAGACCCACAAAATGTTCCTGCAGTGTTTTGCATATTTATAATTTTTTGGTGTTACTAAAAGTCATAATCCAATAATAACTCTGAGATATTCCAACAACGTGCTACACTCAAGCATGCCATTGATGTGCAACGAATACGTTCTCTCTCTAGGCGTTTAGAGTGTGCGCATTAGAGCACGAGGCGCACCACAATCTACAGCTTAGTCACCACGCTCCACTCCGTCATACCTATCTCTATCAGACTTGATCAGGTGTACACAGCTGTGCGCGCGAGCAACTAAACTTATCTTCTACTATAACACCCCGACCATCATTAGCCTAATCATAAACGCACGAGCAAACGGCGTACTTTCTCTCCAGACCTGAGATGCCTTGCAACACTCACGGCTATGCTCCTCACTCATGAGAGTCAGTCAATCGAAAAAGACAAACGTTCGATCACACTTTGAACAAAGCGAAGCTGATCGAGACAATCTACTAGACGAGTCCTCTCTCTTCTTGTCTCAGACGATACAACATCTTGCCGCCTCTTCAATAACACACAATGCGCAGTCCTCTGATATGGAACTTCTATTCATTTGCACAACTACTCCATTAACGAGCTTCTTATCCTACACTGGTGATGGAAGAGCACAATCCTCATATGAACAGTAATATGTAATATCGAGTAAAGTCATCCTCTGATGCACACCGTACTACAACGAAGGGCGGCAGAGGAGAATAAACACAATTCACTCTTACAAGCACGTGGAGTATCTCCGAGAACCCTAGTTCTGGAGAGTCAATTAGTTATGATATGTTCTAGTCACCGTTCAGTTAGGTGTACAACACCTCACTTACAACACTTACACAACCTATATCGGCAGACACAATACAACGTTCTGCACTTTAGACTAATTGCAATGTCTGTATACAAAGATAGGAGATTAGACACAGTCGCGCCACGCTCATCTGGTGTCAACACATCAAGCTATTTCAACTGACCACAACTACTAGAGCTAGAGGTAATAAGAGCTATAGTAGGCACGATGAATGTCAATTGGGCGCAAACTGTATGAATGAGACCAACAGAGTACTTAGGAGAGCGAGTCTTTTTATGTTGCACTACACTTGTTTTATTGAGACGAACATGGGTATATCTTGGTGGTGGATGTGGAGGTGTGTGGTTTTTGTGGGGGGTGGACGCAGACTGAGGTGGCTGAGGTACATAGAACAGACACAATAGAAAGATAGCCTAGGACACTCAGTCTTTGAAGGCTCATACAGAAGTTTTTCTAAAACATACTACACTGTGGTCAGTATGGGTAGAGAGGTTTTATTCTCTTGTGATATGGTCACATCTTGGCTCAACACAAACATGAGTATTGATTGATCTATCTAGTGGGTAAAACAATGTGATAAGTGATATTATATACTTGATGTGAGACTATTAGGTTTGTTTGTATATTAGGGGAGACAACTGGGTTTTAGGACAACACATTTCACACAAACTGAGTTGTTTAAACAGAGTGACAATGTTGGAGTACAACATCTTTTAGGGGGGAAGATGTCTTTTACGGTGATGTGGTCAGAGAGTACACACACTACACATTTAGGTACATGTTCTTGACAATATAACATGTGGAGTTTCTGAGGCGAGCAACAACACCTTGCAGGGAAGGGTGGGAGGTCTAGGTCACAGACTAATCTGTGGGTATGTTACACACAGTTGTGGAACACGGCACACGGTGAGGTTACTGATATGTTGGGGTACATTGGTCATTTACAGAGGCTATAATCAGGCAGGTGAGTATATGGGTAGTAGTCACACATTACCTTATGAGTCAATCTCACACTAGTAATGGTAGACACTACATAGAGATCTGCAATAAATTCACAGAGATAAGATGAGGAGGACACTCATTGAGAGGTGACTTCAGGGATGTGGATGAGATAACATTCTAACGGGGCGTGACACATGTGAGCACACACACATAATGGAGAATGCGTGTCTATCAGAGAGTGGACAGTGGAGATGGATGAGGACACAACACACAGTAGAGGAGAGGCTTCATCTGGAGTATCTCGATGGCGATAGCAGATATGACATGAGACGGACTGAAGGGATATCAATCGTATCTACATCATCATCTAGTAGGGTGGATTAGTGTTGAGAGTAGTCACAGAGAGGACTAAATTGACGTTGAGGGTAGAAAGTCTGAGGTACAGAGGATTTTAGTTTCTAATATGAGACATGCATTTCATTAGTCCAGTATGAAGACAGAGGTGTAGCACATGGCGTACGTAGTCGTCACATTTGTAGAAGTAATAGGTACTTGCACTCACGGACGTCATACAATAGATGGAGGGGACAGTTGGAGCATAAGATACAATCACAACAAGTCTTGATATCAATCACATACTATGTAATAATCAAGCGGATAGTCATACACATCTGACACAGGACATCTCACTCTGTAGGAGTATCTCTCTTCTAGGCATTGTAGAGGTGAGGGAGATGAGAAGGATACAGATTTGAGAGGATGGCTAATGAGTGTTTTCGAGGTGAAATAGTGGTGTTGCAATGACAGACACAGCGAGAGTGTTGTTGTTACAGTATGGGCGATTGGTGCGATTTGTAATCACATTAACTCTATGTAGCGCAGGGCTAAGTTGTTCTATATCTCTCATATTAGGTGATAGTTAGTCAGGTAGTGGTGTGTAGCTGAGGAGACCGATGTATAGCAATACATGTATAGACTTCTGTTAAGAGTTCTGTTACGGTGTGTTGAGCGTGCATGTATATATGTTGATATGAGGGGAGATTGAGTGGTTTGGTGGAGTGTGACAAAGCGGAGTACGGGGCTAATGTTGTGTACACAGGAGAGATGTTGAGAGAGATTAGGAAAACAGCTTGGTGTGGGTGATGGGGGAGTGAGGTGTGGACTGTGATATGATTCTAGGATGAGCAGGGGACACAATGTCTTGGGTGAGGGTGTATGGTAGATGTGGTAGTTACAATATGCTTTGAGGAAGTAGGGTGTGTGTTTATGAGGATGTGAAGCTGTGAGATTGGTGTGGAGTCAATGGGGCAGGAGAGAGAGAGGTGGTAGGAAGCGTTATCAAGACAGAGGGTTTGGGTATAGGAATGAGGTTATGGAGCATGCGATTGAGGTTCTCTGGATAGTGATCTATGACATGTGAGTTTAGAGATCGCGAGGATCTATCCATATTGTAGGGTGTGAGTTGATGGTTGTGAGAGGTGGAGACATTGTTTGTAGCACAACATTGATGTAAGTAGATGGTCTCACTTGGTATGGTTGTGTCAATTTGAGTGTAGACAAAGTGCAAGTTGCGTGACACAACACGTTGTTTATCTAGGAGTGTTTATGGGTGGACACCACTGTATTAGAGGAGGAGTAGTCTTAGATCTGGGGACAACATGAGGAACATGTGTGGATGTATTGTGGTGGGGGATGTTTAAAGAACACAACCGAGAGAACAGAGGTGGTTGTGTGTTGGATAGAAGAGACACACAGCGGGGCCAATGATCGACACATATGATATCAGCAGCGACCTGTTGTCAGGTCTATATGATTGGTATATCACATGAAAGTGAGGTATGGAGTGGGAACTGAGTAGAATCTGTCTACACAGGTGACACACAAGAACATATTTTTTGAGATATTGTCTGTCTGGGTCACACTTGAGAAGAGCTGTATGCGTTTGTAGATCTCTGTAGATTTCAGAAGTGTGGAATCACACTATACACCAGGATGAGACACACATGGGTGATATAGTGTAATACAGGAAGAAACAAGCGCAGGTAGTGAAGCATGGGTGGAAGGATATTGTTGGTGTGTGGAGTAGTATAGTATAACATTTAGTTCATTATGAAGCGGGACAACGTATACAATGCTCTTGGTGAACTACAGAGTTATGAGTAGGTCAACATTAATTTACCTAGTTTAGTGGATGGACGTCACAACGATAGATTATAAAGCGTAGACGGAGTATAAGTTAGGGTGGTACACTTATTTTTGGGAGGAGATTGTGGTTTATATGGAGTTTGCATTTTGGAGACGAGGAGGAGATTGATACAACGCATGATTGTTCTAGTACTGTGGATGATAGGGAGCACATATTATGAGGTGATTTGTGCACAGAGGATTCTGGTAGGAAGGATGGGATCTAAGATTCTCATAGTGGTATCAGGGTATTAGTAAGAGAGTGGTACACATGCACTAATACAAAGTTAGAGACATGGAGTGTGAGAATGATATTGGTAGATGGTTGGGGTTGGGGGAGATGTTTGTTGGATTGTGGGTGGGGGAAGGGTGGTGTTATGGGAGGATGAGATGGGGGGGGGGGAGACGATCCACACTGTGGTGGACTATCTAAGAGAGCTTCTTTGGGTGATCTTAGTGGATAGCACTAATGGAGAGGTGATGGACTTTCTGTGACACATACGTGATGCAGAGTTGAATCACGTGATACACGTGATTATTGTTTAGTGATGTGTGGACTGATAAGTGAGTGAATCACAGGAGGGTGGACATCTGGTGGAGAGTCTTATGATGTGTACAGTGTGAGCGAGACACACATGGAAACTGAATATGGAGTTCTATGATGTGGATTATAAGAGAGACACACAGTGGTGGGATGTAATGTTATCAGGATTGTATAGTACACATTGGGATCTCATAGTGAGCACTCTTGTCACACATATAGATAGGTGTCATATGGGTAGGATCATAGGAGATCACGTGTGGAATATGAGTTGCAGAACGCACTTAATGAGCAGGACAGGGGTCTACAGATGCATGTAGAGGTAACGTTGACAGAACAGCAGTCACATTCACTATGATAATATGTCACACAGTATTGGCGGATCTATTGAACAACAGAGTCTATGACTTGAAAGACGAGTCAGGTAGGGATGTTATCGAGTAGTGGGTGCATCACACGATATTAGGAAACTCGTAATAGTGAATGGGTGGTAGATCTACTTTGATATCATATCGTGATTGTGGGGGCGTAGAGCATACAGTTATTGGAGACAGATAGAGATATCTCAGTTGATTGTGTTGCATGGCATGGAGACTCACTTGGGGGTGTGCGATAGACTGATTGAGTGTAGGAAATTTCAAAGTGGACACACACTCTATGTCTAGAGGGTTATATACAGGAGAGAAGATATCACGGATATCTCTTCACTTAGGACGAGGGGTCTAACAATAATGGAGTGACAGGGTCATGTCAAAATGTTTGAGTAGTCTTCTCATACCGAATACACAGTCAAAGAGATTCTCTAGTGGTTGGTGATCGGATCACACTACTCTCTAGTGGGTGGGTCGATGTAGTATTGGGGGAGAGAACGTGAGGGGGGACGTGACATCTTTGGTCTCATTGAGGGTAGTGCCGCACAGACATGGATTATGGCGGTATAAGTCTTTACAGGGGGTACTGTGTTCATAGTACATACATATTTGGGGGACAACTATCTCTATGTTACAGTCATTGACATGTGATGTTGTGTGCGCACACAGGGAGTCGCGTTAGCGAGAAGAGTGGCGGTAGCACATTCATTGAGGTATAGAGCTAGCAGGGGAGCAGAATCATAGTTATAGAGTAGACAAACTAGGGGTCAGATAACATGTATTGTGGTAAGCATGAGTATCTGTACAGGATCAACATATATTTATGAGCCAGTGACACACACACACTGAGGACACAGGAGTTGCACACAAATATACGTATGGGTCACACATTGGTTCTCTGGTGCTGTACAATTTACATGGGGCACAGGGGTAGTTGTGAGATATGTCATAACAATAGATGTATACAATCAAGGCGCGGTATTGGGTGGGTGGCGACGTAGTATTGTGTGGATAGTCAACTCTGATGAGGCTGGACAGATGATGATATGAGAAACTCAAAGTATAGAACATCCGCTGGAGATCTTATTCACTCCATGGAGTGTGTGAACTTGTGTGCTTAGAGTATGTAGATGAGGTCTATTCTCTATTGGCTCGATAGCAACAGAACTGTTCGAGTTGTGTCTTACATTGTGACTCTTTGGATTCAAAGGCGCGAGAGCATCTAGGACATGGGTATCTTGCAAGCACATGACAGACCACAATCAAGGCGAGTGTTTCACGTCTGAGTGTGGCATGAGGAGCAGGCACACAATCACACAGAACACTGGGATAATCTAAAGTAACGCATTAGGTTCAGGCTGCAACTGGAATATGCAGTGGGTTGTTTGGAATGATGTGAGAGAAGCAATGACACTGAGATGGCGTGTGTGTGCGAATGACGGCGAGAAGAGAGAATATGGAGGTTGGTGAGCTGTATTAGCGTAGACGGGTGTGTGAAGGCCTGTCAAGGTGTATTGTTTGTTTGTTTAGGTGTGAGGGTGGGGGTAGATTCACATTGGGAGACAAGGTGTCAGTGCAACACAGCAGTTAGATAAGTAGATTGTTGTCACAAGCAGTGAGAGGGGTACCTTGAGTGAATGATAACGTGTAACAAAGTGTTGTTAGGGCAAGGGTTTCTGTGCGTAATTAGATAGTATCTCCTTTGGGGGGAGTGTTTTGAATTTCATGTTATCAGATAACTGGTAAAACATGGACAGATAGGGCGCACACACGGTGAGTACAGATGGTTATCATAGTAGTCTATGCATATTATGACATTGTAGGCTAGGAGCACACACAGTACACATGGAAATGAACACAGGAGGAGGACACACAGATTCAGATATGGTATGATGAACTTATTTATGCGTCATCTGATGTGTAGGTTGATTGGCTTGTCTAGAGTGGAGTAGAGACACACACATATTGACAGACACTTACACTATTCCGTGGAGGCTCAATACACATAGGTTTTGTTTGTGTGAATGGAGACATGTGCGTTGATTTTTGTTTAAATGTGTTGGAACGTGTTATTGTTAATACGGTGAAATCTATGATCTAGAATTAGTATATGAGGGGACTTTACTCACAATTGTTATTGGGACATAGAAAGTGGAGACTAGGATACTAACATGAAGGGCGATGTGGATGGAGAGTGGTGAGTTGGGGTATCTGAGAGATGATGGACGATGGAAGGAGGGTGTTCTGGTGTGAGATGATCACACACAAGAGTAGAGGATGGGTTTTACTAGGCTTATGATGTGGGTGAGAGACTAGAGTAGTCTCGTCTCTTTGTTAAGAGACAGAAACATACACACATACTTAGTGTATCGTGATATACGTTGGAATAATACCGGTTGTACTATCTGAGTGGTGGTGAGAGTCAGATGGATGTCTAGGTGCTAGACACACTGAGGATCAGACACACAAGTAGTTGGATTTTAGGGGAGAGTCTCAAAGTGAAATAGAGGTCTCTATAGGACTGTGTGAGGGGAATACATTATGTAGTTTGAAGGAGGAGACTAGGAGGTGAATGTCTCTCGTAGAGGATGAGTCTGTAGATCATACTGTGACTCATTGGTATGTGTACAGTATAGAGTTTATGTGTGAGCACTAGGTGAACACATCGTAGGCAGTGGGGAATCGACGGACACGGGCGCGAGTCTATCTCTGGTATCAGTCTCTAGGGAGTTTGGAATAGATGATGATGATCAGTGTGGACTAGTTGTGATCAGAGAGTACTCTGGACACATCATGGAGCGTGGTTGAAGTGATCTACATGAATGGTAACACGTCTTTTTGTGTGATATATAGACAATAGATGTCCGAGACTGGTAGTGTAGTCACTAATGACATGAGAACATTGTAGGGATTCTATCAGATGAAGACTATAGGCAATGGAGGAGAGAATCGTCTAGAGGATAACATGCGAGGATACATGATAACACACTAAGCTAGTCGGGAGAGGAACAGCACATTATTTGAACACACATGCAATTGATAGGAATACACACACAACACATACAAAGGGGTGATATATCAGGATGCAATGACCGCTGGTAGGTTTCAAGATACACACGAGATCTGGTTTTGTGGTATCATAGAGTGTTCTTGATCAAGATCACATATCCAATCAGAATACATTGGGGAGTGAGTAAGGAGGGGTCAACGTGATAGTGACAGTGAGATCTGTGACACTCATGGAGCAATCAGTCTTCAGTTTGGGAAGGGTATGGGTACTGTGTAGAGATAGTTCACATAGGGTCTACGCACACGACACCACATAGGTGACATGTAGTCTAGATATATCTATATTAGTCTGGAGTGTTTGTGGAATTTTATCGACATATTAAGGAGTGTTAGGATGAGTACACAGTGAATTACATATAGTGGAACATAGAATGTTATGGGTGGATGTATATCTACTAATGAGGTCATAGTGTGACATGACACTAATACACAGAATATTTAGATTCGACACACATCATGACTGCGTCTCTTCATCTTGATGTCACAGGAACATTTATATTGGGTGAGTGAGTGTTGGTGAAGTAGTAGGGGGATTAGTAGTGTTGGTGGAAGTAGAGGGTTTAATGGGGGAGGCACAGTGCGGTTATGTATATCGGTTGGATCACAAAGGTAGTTAGAGAGTGGGTATTGATTGAGCTCGTTGTTGTATGGAGGTATGGAAGAGTACAGTTCGATCTATTCTAGATGGTGAGAGCTTGTTGAAGAGTATGTAAGCACTAGGATGTGAGATAGAGACCACACTAACACTATATCATATTAGTGGATGAGTGATGGTGAGTGACTGACCAACACAGGAGTAGAGTGTGAGGGCATTGGGGACACAGTCACGAGTAAGAGGACTAACGTAGGGGGGTGTAATTGTCGGTATACACTAAGAGTTGGAGAGTAGAGAGATCTAGGGATTACACATATAGGATGGGGTTGTAAGCTATCACTAGATGTGCAGATAGGACACATACACATTCTGGTGATGTATGAGTCTTATAGTGCTGGATCTATGACACAGGTGTGTAGAACACACAACACTTGTATTTATCTGCGGGTGACACATGTTCACAACATTGTATTGTACTGGTCTAGGAGTACAGGTGAGGAGATGGGAGGGTCTTCTTGATGTGTGTACACAGGAGTTACAGTGGATGTCGACGACACAGTTCTAGCACTCTTGGAGGTGAGTGAGATATAGGAGATGAGATGATTCATGGGGACACAATAGTAGAGAAGTTTGGGATCTGGAGTCACAGTGTCACGGTAACACAGATGATGTGCGTGAACGAGCGTAGAATTGATTATCATGTGGGTATTTTAGTAGGATGTAGTGATTGCATAGGACAGTGGGTGTAGTTTTACACACACATAAGGTTTATGGAGCGGGATTTGGGTGTGTGGAAGTGGTGTGCGTGTTGGTGTATCAAGAGGACTTGAAGGGAGAGAGAGTTGACAGTAGATGTCACACATTTGATTCACACCACAGAGCGGGTTCAGATGTGGTTGTCTATAGTTGATCACAAGTGTTGAGATAGGGGTGAGCTTATTATATCAGGTGGTGTGGGATCTTGATGGATTCTGTCACGATATCTGATGTCTCATATACTTATACTTAGGGTGTGATATAGTTGAATAGCACAGTGGATGTGATGTGGATATGAATGACATAAGTGTCTTATATGGTAGGAGGTGACAGAGGTGTGGGCAAACAGGTCGTGTCTATGTAACTAGTTACACTTTTTGTTGGAATTGGACAGAAGAGTTATAATTCTAGACTCTATGTTGTTTGAATATATATATACAGATATTGGGGTTAGTTGATATGTCTGACACGAGTTGGTCTTCTGAGTTGGTTGTAGAATAATAACTATTGGGGTGAACTAGAGACTGACACACGTAGTTATGAGTGATGAGTATTAAGAATGCATATTTATTAGTATACTAGAAGACTAGATGGTTGTAGACACAGTTAGAGGTAAACAGATAGTTTTATATGTCACTTGAGTCTACATATCTGTGTAGATGATATTAATTGCTACTTATGATATTGTGTGGAAATGACGAGGTATCAGAGCGCTATAGTTCGATTGTCTAGCACAAAAATGAATAAGGGGTTGGGGAGGTGAGGAGGGTAAAGTTTATAGCGTTTATATAATGACAACTACACATACATGTGAGGTATGGTGATTCTCTATAGAGTGAGAGTGATATCTACAGAACTCTATTAATGGTATGATACGAGGGGAATCTGTTATAGGGGTACACAACGACACATTCACATCATGATGGTGGGTGAAGAAGAGTGCACGACTAGGTGAGAGTGGGTGCAGTAGAGACAAAGACATATTTCACATGGGATATCACTTACTGTTGAGGTCTCTCTAGTGGAATCAATGGGACAAGTGGTACCAGCATGAGCGAGAGTGGGAGTTATAGACAATATTAACACATTATTGAGGTGGTTAACAGCGTGATGTTATTACACATATTAGGAGTCATCGGTCATTCCAAGTCTAAATGCAACAAGTAGGGGGTGATAGTGTTGGTGGAAGTAGGGATGAGTGAGTGTTTGGTGGAAGTAGATTGAGTTTTGGTGGAAGTAGTATTATTGTTGATGTTGGTGGTAAGTAGTATTATGTGATGTTGGTGGGAAAGTTATGGGATTTGAGTGTTGGTGGAAGTATATATGTGAAGTGTTGGTGGAAAGTAGTATGTATGTGAGTGTGGTGAAGTAGTATGAGGAGTGTTGGTGGAAGTAGTAATGAGTGTTGTGGAAGTCAGTAGATGGTGAGTGGAGTTTGGGTTTTTTTTTTTTGAAGTTGTTAGGATGTGAGTTTTTGTGATCGTAGTAGGTATGTGAGTGTTGGTGAAGTAGTAGTAGTGAGTGTTGGTGGAAGTTAGTAGGGTATGTGAGTGTAGTGGGAAGTAAGTAGTGTATGTAGTGTTGGTGGGAGTTAGACACGTGATGTTGGTGTAAGTAGGTGAAGAGAGTGTTGGTGGAAGTATAGGGTATGAGAGTGTTGGTGAAGTAGGTATGAGGGAGAGTTGGTTGGAAGTAGGTATTATTGGATTTGTTGGTGGACACAGTATTATGGGTATGATATTTTTGGTGTAATTAGGGGGTAAGAGGGATTGTGGAATTATTAGGATTGATTGTTGGTTGTAAGTTTTATGATGTAGTGTTGGTGGAAAGTATAGGGGATGTTATTTTTGGTGGAATTATTTGGATTTTGATTGTTGGTGGAAATCACTTAGGGGGTAAGTTAGTGTTTGTTGAATATATTATGGTGATTTTAGGTTGTTTGATTAGTAGGGATGTGCGTGTTTTTATTAAGAATATATGGGTATGATATTTTATGTTTAAATTACTCATTGGGGCAGAGATATTGATTTATGAATTATCGGGGATGATATCTACTTTATTACCCCTACTACTGGCATCTATCTATTATATATTCATACTAGACTATGGTGCATCATATCTAAATTTATCCTACGCGGGATTACTTTTTTTGTGGTAGTGGTTTGAGAATTGGTGTAATGGGAGATAATTGAGTGGGGGGGTCAGTAATAATCTTTTGTCTCAGAGTTATTTGTTTAATGATGATTGTCAAAGCAATATGATGTGGTGTTGTGTAAAGTAAAAAATGGGATGTGGAATAGGTAATGTGCAATTTGATGTAGTCTAAATTAGAAAGAAGAAGATTTTTGGTAATGTAAACGATAATCTTTGGTAATGTATAACGGTGAGAATAAGTATATGGTCGAATAATTTGGGAAGTTATAAGTAATAATCAATTTATTATGCAAAAGACTACCGACTCCTGGAGCTCTCTCAATTTTCCTACACGCGCGCGACAGCCGAATTCCGGCGTCCTCAATTGTCCTGACACCAGACTCCCTTGCTCCTCATTTTCCCTGACACGCGAGCTCCTGCTCCTCAATTTTCCTGACACCGACTCCATCAATTTTCCTTGACACCTGAACTCTCAATTTCTCCTGACCACCGACTCCGCAATTTTCCTCCTGACAACCCACCGTCAATTTTCCTGACACCGACTCCTCAATTTTCCTGACACCACATCCCTCTCAATTCTTCCCTGACTGCTCCTCAATTTTCCGACTCTCAATTTACTGACTCCCTCAATTTTCCCTGACTCCCCTTCTATTTTTCCTGACACCGACTCCTCAATTTTCCTGACACCGACTCCTCAATTTTCCCGACACCGACTCCTCAATTTTCCTGACACCGACTCCGACTCCTGGCTCCTCAATTTTCCTGAAACCGACTCCCACTCCCTCATATATGGCACATGTTTAAGTGTAGTAAAATGGTAACATCAGGCTGTTTATCACCTTATGATACAATAATCAAGCTATTTAGGTAGAACAGACACTGACAAGCAAAATGGTAACAATGTTTTTAACTTTTGACTTTCAGGCTCCATATCTCACCATCCACTAAAGCTTTGTACATAAGGCTACAATCATTTTATAGACAATTATCTTACCAATCTTATACATACATTATTTAGTATTAGCATCTGCTTAGTTCTGCAGATTATTGTCATGTAACTGCATGGTTACTGTTTTGCTCCTAAAAATTAAAATTTAGCTTTCAGCTCTGCCTGAATCCTTCTGGACTCTGGATCAGATTCAAGCATGACTTGACCAAAATCTGATCCAGGACTCTTCTACATGAATACAGCTTTTTCTTCATCTCTAATGGTATGCTCACACAGTATATTGCGGCTTGTTCAGTACGCGCTGCAGTCACCGTGTTTCTGGAGCTCGCGCTGATCAGCGCATACTCCCGAGGCGCCGGGGGGAGCCAGCAGTACTCGAGTGTATGAAGTAACTCATCTTGTAGGACACTCACATAGAGCTCAGCATTGAGGTCAACATCGATCCTGGTCAAGTGTCCACCATCTTTGGCTGTGACCCCTCCCCATATCCTCAGGCTTCTTCCGCCAAACCTGACAGTTCTTCCAGTTTCTCGATCCGTTAGCTCCCTTCTCCCTTGATCTTCCTTTTTGCCCCCATCAGAGCCCAGTTATTGACTTTCATCTCATTGCTCCAGATTACCTGTTTCCAATCTTCCAGTTTTCGGACTTTTTGGCAAACTCGAGCCAACGCTTCTTATGACAAGACTGAAGTTGTGGCTTCTTCCCCTATTTTCAGGCCATCATTCTAGACCTGTGCAATGCGTAGTGCCCGGTGCTATTAGAGAATGTGAGAACAGGTTGTAATTTGTTCCACCACCAGCTAAACACTATCAATGCAGTTACATGAGAAGAAACTGTAGAACTCAGTAGATGCTAAATAGTTGAAGGTAAAAGTTATGTATAAGAGCCAAGATGATTGTCTATAAAATGATGGGAATCTCACATTGAAAGCTGTAGTGGATGGTGAGATATGGAGCCTGAAAGTCACAAGTCCAAAACATTGTTACAGTTTTGCTTTCGATGTAAAATATATTTACCGGATCTGACTTTCGAACACAAAAAACTTTAATAAATTATAAATATGAAGTGAAAATTTTTTGCTGAATTCAGTTTGCCATGGGAGCAGAATCTTTTCCCCTGGGGCTGCGCTTTGCCTGCTCCATGTCATCAATTATACTCCTCATGTGATGAGGCTGACGATATGGAAGCAGTAGCACTGGCTGGACCCAATTCCTCTCGCTCTTTGCATTGAACTAACTGTAGCAATTTATTATATATTTTAGGAGTCGGTCCATTTTTTACCGACTCCGACAAAATGGGCACTGACTCCGACTCCACGACTCCGACTCCACAGCCCTGCTACCCGCGAGGGCTTACAATCTACAAAGAGGGGGAAAGAGACAGAAGGTGGGGGCAGACATGTTTGTGGAGGATGTAGTGACAGCAAGGTTAGTATAGGTTATAGGCAAGCCTGAAGAAATGGGTTTTCAAATTGCTTTTGAAGCTGTGAAAGTGGAGGAGAGTCTGATGTGTTGGGGCAGTGAGTTCTAGAGTATGGGGGAAGCACGGGAGAAATCTTGGAGATGGTTGTGTGAGGAGCTGATAAGGGGAGAGCAGAGGAAAAGGTCCTGTGAGGATCGGAGATTGCATGAGGGGAGATATTTGGAAATTAGGGCAGAGATGTATGGAGGGGAGAGGTCATGCAGAGCCTTGTAGGTCATATCTATAATTATTCCTACTACTGGGGGCATATCTATAATTATTCCTACTACTGGGGGTATATATATAATTATTCCTACTGGGGGCATATCTATAATTATTCCTACTACTGGGGCATATCTATAATTATTCCTACTACTGGGGGCATATCTATAATTATTCCTACTACTGGGGGCATATCTATAATTATTCCTACTACTGGGGGCATATATCTATTTATTACTACAGGGGTCATATATTTATCTACCATTGCTACATGGGTCATATATACCTATCTCTAATGACTACAGGGGGCATATATCTCTATAATGACAGAGCTGATTACATATAGATGTATAATGCTGATCAATATTACTGCAGACTGATTGTCAGCTCTGTGGGTCAGCATTATTAGTGTAATACTGACCCACAGAGCTGACAATCAGTCTGCAGTTATAAAATACCTGTTACCCCATATTATATCCCTAAATGACACAGTATACACTTTATTGTGTTTTTTTTTGTGTGTGTGTGTGTGATTCTAAGGGCATGTTTACACAGCGGATTTGGCCGCGGCCAAATCGCGCCTAGTTTATTAACATGGTTTCCTATGGGAAACCGCGTTAATATTCACACGCCGTGGATTTGGCCGTGGCCAAACCCGCAAGTGTTAAGAACTCTCCTGTCAATTCCTTACAGGGAGTGCTCTGCGTGGCGGCCACGTGGTGCTGCCGCGGGCGTTGCCGCGGGTGGTGTGCGGCGCGGTTTGCCCCCTGCTATTAATTTGCATGGGGGCAAACCTTTGGAGCAAGCCATGCCCCAAACCATGCCCCACTCGCGCCGAGACCACACCCAGAGCCCGCGCCGCAAACCCGCGTCAGGTGACGCGGGTTTGCGGCGAGGTCTGTGTGAACGGGTCCTAAACCTCCAATCCCCTCTATAACCCCACCCCTAATAACCTTGCCCCCACTGGGCCGCGGGAAAATAGGTCCGCACCATAAATAAGAAGGCATCAGTCCCCCAGTACATAGGTAGGTCTAGGTCCCTCCAGTATACAGGTAGGCATATGTTCCCACAATAAATAAGCAGGCATAGGACACCCCAGTACATAGGTAGGCATAGTTCCCCCAGTATAAAGGTAGGCATAGATTCTCACAGTATATAGATAGGCATAGGTCCCCCAGTATATAGATAGGCATAGGCCCCCCAGTATATAAGTAGGCATAGGTTCCACCAGTATATAGGTAGGCACAGGGCTCCCCAGTATATAGAAAGGCATAGGTCCATACAGTAAATAGGAAGGCATAGGTCCCCCTGTGTATTGGTAGTCAACGTTCACACCAGTATATAGATAGACATAGTTCACCACAGTATATAAGGCAGGCATAGGTCAGAGCTGACAATCAAACATGTCAGTAGATATATTCCAGCCTGAGCCTAGTCTGCCCAGCCCCAGCTTAAAGGGGTTGTCTCACTACATCCATTCATCTCACCTCAGTCCTGTTTTCTGTGTTTCATTTTTGAATTGAGAGGCGTGTTTACTGGCTTCTACTGGCCTGCAGAGATGAGCTGCTGATGACACCAGGTCTGTAGTTAAAGCAACCAGTGCTGGCAGCCTATCATGAGAGATTGAACAGGTCTGTAGCTATAGTGACCTGAGGAGCTGATGCAGTCCATACAAGAGGGGATATCTAGGAATAGGTAGGACACGGTTAATGGACATATATTGCAAAGTGACTTGTTTTTGCAAGATCTTTAAAATAAAAAGCAATCCTTATAGTGAGACAACCCCTTTAACTATAAACACCTATTACTGCCGCCGGCTGCTCTGCGCGGGGCCGTGGGCACTCACTTGCTAGGAGGAGGAGCATGCAGGTAACGGCGTCCCTGGTCTTACTTAAGTGTGATCGGCGCCGCTCTCCCCCTGACCCTGCGCAGAAACATACTGGAGGCTTCGACGGCGACAGCAGAGCAAGTTACTGAGCAGTGAAAAGTAGTGAACAATAATGCGGCGCCGGACTACTGTGGCGATGCGAGGGCTGGCTGTGGACTTAAACATTCGGGGCTGCAGGCATTTCCTTCAGGGCACGAGCCCCGAACAAAACTGCCTAGCGACGCCTGCGAGGTATGAACTTTCAAAGGCCCCCATGCTGCAGAGCATTACCCAGAGCACCTCCACTGCAGAGCAACACCCAACAGTACACCTAGAGGTCATCTTGCAGACCATTAATGAGAAATGCTCCCAGAGCCCATCAGTGCAAACAGAGGTCCCCACTGTAGAACTTCACCACGCAGTACAACCAGATGTAGAGCATCAACAAGGAGTGCACCCATAGACAAACCGCAGCAAGAGACCCCAGTCCTCCCTGCATTATTTATCAGTGCAACAAAACAAAAACTTACCTGCGATTTAGAAAGTTCTCCACGGACACCATTTAGAACCCCCGAAAAACCACACACTCTGTACTAGACGTCAGACTGGCTCCGCCCACACGATGGGCTGGTCACGTGGGCATGACTTCATTTAAAGGTCCTTTAGCAGTCAGGAAATATCCTTATCGTTACGTTTTGCTGGCCACCCGGAACTCCATGCTACGGAAGAGCTTTGATGCTACTGCAAGTGATCTGCGTACAGAGATGCACAATCACGTGTTCCTAACTGGCCCTCCGGGTAATTATATTCGCAATAGTTTCACGCTTGTTAATCGTTGTAAGACTGTAAAAACCCATGGGGTATATTGGGGTGCTTCATAATCGGTTAATGCTGCATCTGCAATAATGATAGCGTATTCAGTAGATACACGGTAGCATGGATAGGATTTCTCTAAATCGTAATGAAGCTTGCCCTAACGTGACTACAATTATTGGTAGGCACAGGTGCGATTAAAAATAAGTGTTGGAAGGAGGTCGGATGGTAGTTTTGAAATTTTCTTCAGGGTGTGTGGTTTCGTCTTCCCCTTTTTTTTTTTTTTTCCAGAAAGTAATGCTGTGCATTTCTGCAGAAGTGCACCAACAATGCACTGTGTGTGAACCCCTTCATAGGGTTTGCGTGTTTTGTTTGTTTTTTTCTTTAATCCTGATTGATATTTGACTGACACTCTCTTGCTGGCTTAGGGCTTGTTCACACGGAGTTTTCACTCTGTGTTACAAGCGCTTTACAGATCCGTCTCTGGCACCGACAGGACGGACCCAGAGACGGATCTAAACAATTAGCAGTGACTTTAAGGCCGTGTTCACACGGCTTATTCCCGACGGATTTGTGAGCCGTATTGAGCTCACAAATCCGCCGTGAATAAGGGGCGGGGCGGGGCCGGAGCGCGGCGGGGGCGCCGCTACGGCCCCATAGACAATGCATTGTTTACGGTGCGTACGCGCCGTAATTAATGGGCATGTCAGTTTCTCCCCGCCCGGTGGATTCGCCGGGCGGGGAGGAGCGACGGAATCCACTGTTCAATATGAGAGCAGTGGATTACCGTAATGACAGGGACGTGCCCAAATAAGCCGTGTGAACGAGGCCTAACACTGCAGGCTATGAGGAAGACGCAGCGGCATTCACATGAACGTTTCTCTCCTGCCTGCCGGCTCCGTCTTGCGGATGCGATCAAAGAATTGCACGTCAAGCTGGATTTCGCCCGCAATTACGGCTTGAGTAAGGGGCGGGGGCGGCAGCTCACCAGCCCCATAGTCATGCATTATCCACGACGCGTATCCCGCCGGGATAATGTGAATGTCACTTTCTCCCCACCCGGCGTATTCGCCAAGCGGGGAGGGGAGATGGAATCTACAGTTCTCTATGAGAACTGTGGATTACCGTAATAGCCGGGGCAGATTCCATCCGTATTGCAGCGCAATACGGCTGCAATCCGTCCCTGCAATAAGCCGTGGGAACGCCCCTTTAGACTAAATGCACACAGCATAGGACAAAATATGTTGGAAAGCTGACCCGTACAATTGCATGTATGGGACTCCGGTGGAATATATACCATGTTGCATATTCCGCTGGAATTTTAACGCACCGGTTAAAAACCCGTGATGTATAGACTACAGCACAGGTTTTTCATTGTGGTCTTTGCAGCACAGTGTACCATCGGATATTCAGCGGTTTCAAAATACTGATTCCAACGGTACACTGTACGGCATAAACCGCAATGAAAAACCTGTACCGTAGTCAATACACCATGGGTTTAAAGCGGAGCCTTCAAAATCTAGCAGAATTTCTGATCTGTGTAGACATAGAAAAAAAAATGGAAATATGCAAGATTCCCTCCCCCCCCCCAACACACATGTGGTTCTCAGTAGCCATAAACAAGCCTGTGGGCTCCAAAACTCTATGCACGGATCCGTGTCGGCCAAACCGGTATATATGCCAGAACACTCTAATCGGAGTAAACTGTAATCCTGCGGAGTAAATGAGCCAATACTTTATTTTAAATTCTCATCACAGACAGAGTAAAAGTGCATAGCGTCGGCTGAGTTTCTGCTTCGTCTTAAGCCTTGTTCACAGCAATAAAGGGCATGTTCCCACGGCAGTGGACAAACACCGGCCGGTTCGCGCTGAGCGGAGAACAGCCCTCCCATTGAGTTGTTCATATTCCGTCCAGAAGAATGAACATGTTCAATGTTTTGCCGCCGGACCGCCGGCGGCAAAACCGCCGGGCGGAAAACCCGTGCAGTGGGGACTGCTGCACGGGTTTTCCATAGAGCACAATTGTGCTCATTTTCGGCCGGTTTTTCAGGCGGTCTGAAAAATCGCAAACCGGCTGAAAAACCGGCCGAATACCCGTGCCGTGGGGACATGCCCTAACGCTACCTGCATCTGATGAGAATTTAAAATAAAGTATTGGCTCATTTAGGGCTTGGTCACACAGAGTTTTCACTCCATGTTACAAGCGCTTTTTAGATCCGTCTTGGGGACGGACCCAGAGACGGATCTAAACAATTAGCGGTGACTTTATCACTGCGGGCTGTGAGGAAGACGCAGCGGCGTTCACATGAGATCGCCTCTGCGTGTTTCTGTAGCGCAGCTCGGGTCTGTCTTTCAAAGAATTGCGTGTCATTTCTTTCAAAGACGGACCCGAGCTGCGCTATGGAAATACGCAGCGGCAATCTCTCATATGAACGCTGCTGCGTCTTCCTCATAGCCCGCAGTGATAAAGTCACTGCTAATTGTTTAGATCCGTCCTGTCTGTCCACGAGACAGATCTAAAAAGCGCTTATAACTCCGTGTGAACAAGCCTTAACTCTGCTGGATTACAGTTTACTCTGATTGGAGTGTTTTGGGCTGTTTAGACATAGCCTTAGCTGGCAACAGGGGCGTAACTAGAGAAGCCTGGGCCCCATAGCAAACTTTTGGATGGGGTCTCTTACCCCCCCCCCCCCCCCTCTCCTCCTCGCCAACCTCCCCGAAAACGAACATTTACCCTGGGGACATGCAGTTCGATAACGTAGGTAATACAAGGGGCAAATAACTCATCATACATCTCACTATTATATTGCTACAAAACAAATCCACTATACCAAAACCAATATTACCAATAACGCTACTACATATGGACTTGATTATACTGCCAGAACAAGACCACAAATTACCACCACAAAGTGACTGAATAATACCTCTACACTATTACTGATAATTACCCAAAGACCAATAGTACCGCCATATAGTGACCATATAGTGGTATTTACTAGTGTATACAGGCTCTGCAGACTGTATATTACCTCAATACAGTGACCATATAGTGGTAGATAGTGTACACTGCCTGTGCAGACATATGATTAAAGTGTAGTTATATCTTGTGACTCACAGGTGACGTTTCTCTGACGAGTCGTTGCCTTTCCCTTTTGTTCTACATCCAGTCCAGACCGCCATGATGACGTCTCCCGACCACATGTCCCTGGAGATTTAGACGCAAATATCTTAGAATCCACACTTTTCCAGCACCTCACTCTCTGCCCTCCCCTGGCTATATGGGGTCCATTTAGGCAGGCAGAGTTTAGGTAGGCAATAGGGTCCCCATATAGGCAGTCAAGCAGGGTTTAGGTAGAGTACTGGGCTCCATATAGGCAGGCAGAGTTAAGGTCGATATAGGCCCTCATCTAGATAGGCAGGCAGGGTATAGGGGCCATATAGGTAGGAAGGCAGAGCCTAGGTAGCTATAGGGGCCATATAGGTAGGCAGGCAGGGCTTAGGGTAGGCCCTATGGGCCCCATACGTGTAGGCTATAGGAACCCCATAGAGGCAGACGGGGCTTACGGTAGGTTTTAGGGGCCCCATACAGGTAGGCAGAGCATGGGGTAGGCTATAGGGGCCCCATAGAGGCAGATAGGGCTAGTATATTCACTGCCGGTGGGCACAGGAGCCGAACTGCCAAGGTAGCAGACGTGGTAGTAGCTGTCCCGGGCCCCCTAAGTGCTATGTCTGCTACCCAAGTAGTTACGCCCCTGGCTGGCAACTCGTTGGAGTGAGGGGTGGAGCTCCACATCTTCACAATTAACCCCTTAATGACACATGGTCATAACTATTTTTTTTTATTTTTTTTGGTTATGCCGTGAAGTCGGAGTAGTTATAAAATGGACCGTATCTGACTGCCAAAATATATAATAAATTGGTAGTTAGTTCAATGCAAGGGGAATTGGGTCTTTCCAGTGCTACTGCTCCCATATCTTCAGTCTCCTCAGATGAGGAGTTTAATGTTGAAAAGTATTTGGATGACATGGAGCAGGCAAAGCGTTACCGCAGGGGAGAAGATTCTGCTCCCATAGCAAACAGGTTGACCCGCAGTTAGACGTCCATGCAACACGCATCACACAAGTCTGGAACAATGGCCCAAAATAATCTATGTAAATAGTTTTACATAGAAAAGTCAAGTTTGGTTTACCAGCACCACGTCCGGACTTATTTGAAAAAATATGAACAATTTTATTAGGTACTTGCATAAAAACAAATCGTGCAAGGTGACAATAGAAAAGACACATGGGTGATGCAGCCTACGCATTTCGGGCGGTAGAAGATCCGCCCTTAGTCATGGCGATAAGAAAACTAACATACTGGCCACATTATATAGAGAAAACAAGATATAGAATAAGAAACACCTGTCAGAAAAAGAAAAGAACAAACAACCAAGCATATGGAAATACACTTGCCACATGGCAATCTCCCCACACGAGTGCACGTCAAACCGCTAAAGGCTGGAAGACACGACCGGGAGCCTTCAGGTCATGCACAGTGCGCGCACGGCAGCCAAGTGCTGGCAATACCGGGCACATTCCACGCATGTGCAGAAGCTCCATCAGAGCACACAGCAGAAAAAATAAAAGGGCACATAGAAGATTGTAATAGGATGTAAATGATAAGGATTAATGTGTTATTGATGTGTCTTATGCCTCATTGATATAAAGTTTTGTGTCTTATTTTAGCATAAGATATATATATATATATGTAACTACCGGAGTAGCAGTTGCCCTGGGGCCCATGCTCTTAGGGGTCCCGGCGTCTGCTACCCCGGTGGTTCGGCTCCTGCGCCCGCCGGTAGTGAACTTACTAGTTAGTTTACAAATTTAAAACAAGAGATAAGACCTCAACTTGGGCTGAAGTAAGCTGTATTGATAAGTTTAGGACATCTCCATCTGGCGCGTTTTCATGCGCAGATTTTTTTTTTTCGGTGCTTCCTCTCCCCTCTGCGCTGTCGTTTTTTAGGTGATGTGCCTTTTTTGGATTTTTGTAATACGGATGGCCGCTATTTGTGTCCGATGTTGAAGCCTCTCTGGATGGGTCAGTATTTGGATCAGAAGTATCCATATATGAGTTAAAGCTTACTTTTTCTAGAATTTTTTTTCTCCAGCGATAGGTTTTTACGTCCCGACTTCAAGATTGACTTGGGTTTATTCCAATCAGAGGTTCACGGACCCCATTTATAAACTTGATTGGTTTGGTAGTCATGGGTATCTCGCTGGAATTTTAGATTTATTTCCATTATGGATTCCTCCAATTTTTTAACATTTTGAATTTTCTGTATTTCTTGTTCATAGGTACCCATATCACTATACTGTGAGATATCCTCTTCTATATTTTTCAGTTCCCCAGAAATATCTTCCAATTTATTTTCTTCATATTTATTGATAAGCTTCATTAATTCAACAGAGCAACAAGAGGATATTGTTCCATTCATTCACAAACTCTTCAGAGTATATGGTTGTGGGAATCTTTTTAATGCAAAGTCCTTTTGTTATCATGTATTTTTCTAGATAATTGCATAATGTGGTAAGATCCTACCATATTCTGACTTCATTTATAGAGTGCTTCTCAATTTTTTTTTTAGCTTTGTAGAAAACTGAATGTGTGTTTGGCTTAAATTTTGTTGATCTTCAAAAACTTTAGCTGCTTTTTTTGGGGCATATTTTAATATTGGCCGCAGCCATGATTATATAAAGCCAAAACAGAACCAAAATGCCACCTAAATTATTGCAACTACCCAAGAAAAAAGTCAGAGGCTGCGGAAAAAGTTTTTAATAAAGGATATGAGGGCCGTAAAGGCCAATAAATACTAGGAAACTATAACAACGAAACTTTTTATATATATATATATATATATATATATATATAATTATAATATATATGTCGGCAGCCTTACATCGACTTTATATTTAGTTCATGGTTTGACATAAAATGTGGTATCAAATTGCTAAGTGTGTAATATTATATACCAAATGTGATTACAAATGTTTCTTTTTGCAATGATGATACCAAATAAAATGTTAAAAAAAAAAAAAAAAAAAATTTCCGAACTGAAGAGACCAAATTGTAATCCGTTTAACACGATTAATAGTAGATGGATGCAGTCTTCAGGGGAGAAACATGGTACACAATTGCAGAGAAACAAAGATATAACCAGGTCCTCTTTACACACAGTTGGTGCACAGAAGCCTGTCCCATGAACAGTGGCAGTACATAGAAAAGTGAAGTTTGGTTTACCAGCACCACGTCCGGACTTATTTGAAAAATTATGAACAATTTTATTAGGTACTTGCATAAAAACAAATCGTGCAATGTGGCAATAGAAGACACATGGGTGATGCAGCCTACGCGTTTCGGGCTGTAAAAAAAACATACCAAGAGGACTTCGCATTAAAAAGATTCCTACAACCATATACTCTAAAGAGTTTGTGAATGAATAGAACAATATCCTCTCTTGTTGCTCTGTTGCATTAATGAAGCTTATTATTGGAAGATATTTCTGGGGAACTGAAAAATATAGAAGAGGATATCTCACAGTATAGTGATCTGGGTACTAATGAACAAGAAATGCAACAAATTCAAAATAATGTTAAAAAATTGGAGGAATCCATAATGGAAATAAAAAAAAAAAAAGCTGAAATTCCAGCGAAATACCCATGACTACCAAACAAGTTTATTAATGGGGTCGGCAAACCTTTGATTGGAATAAACCGAAGTCAATCTTTAAGTTCAAAAAGGCACATCGCCGAAAAAAATCCACGTATGAAAACGCGCCAGGTGGAGATCAACTAGACCATACTAAGACAATTGATGTCCTAAACTTATCAATACAGCTTATTTCAGCCCAAGTTGAGGTCTTATCTCTTGGTTTAAATTTCTCTCTTGAGTATAATTTTGATCTATTTTCAACCCTAAAAAGTATTAATAAATTAGTTTGTCTTTCAACACTAAAAAGACATTTTCAAGATGAGACAATACAACTACCTTCCTCTGATATACAGATGGTTAATCAATATAGAGGTTATACTGTACTAACCCTTTTAACCCTACAAGATCTATCGGAGGATATTCAAAATCTTGACAGGATTCTGCAAACCCCTCATTTTTCCACTACCAATCTGGATTTTTATCCAATTAATTCAAGGACACCATCCATGGACAAATTCCAATATCTGGTGGAACATGAGCTTAGGTCCCTATCCAATACCACTACTGGTGCTTCCCCTTTTAATTTGACATCTGCACAAAAACTGGCTTTCAAGGAATTAAAATCTTTGGATAACATAATCAAAATGGCAGATAAAGGGGGCACAGTGGTGGTCATGGACCGTGAAATGTATCATAATTATATGCTGTCCATGCTATCTGATCAATCTACCTATTTGAAATTAACATGTGATCCACAGATAAATATAATCAGGAATTACACAAACTTGTAGATGAAGGGTTAACATTGGGTATATTTATGTCTAAGCAGGCAGATTATATTAAGGTAGTTAAACTGGCAATTCCACATATGTATGGTTTTCCTAAAGTGCATAAAGATACTAAATCACCCCCAATGAGACCTATAATATCAGGAAACTGATCTTTTTCCGAAAAGTTATGTGAATGGGTAGATGTATTACTTCAACTTCTAGTAATTAGAGTACCGGGCTATTTGCAAGATATGAAAGACGTTAAGAGTTGAGAACAACATCATGTGTCAGGAAGTTTTTCACTGGGTCAGTTGTGATGTACAGGCATTGTATACCAGCATTCCACATCAAGTTGCTTTGAGTGCAGTATCTTATCATATGCACAAATATAGTAATTCTGAATTTCTTATTGATTTTGTACTAGATGTGATTAACATTCTCATGTCACACATTTAATTCATTTTTGATAAACAATTGTTTCTCCAAAGGAGTGTTGGAGTGAAATACTCTTCCTCCCTAGCTAACCTTACTATGTCTTGGTGGGAAGAAGCTTGTATATTTTTAGTGGATAATCCTTTTCTTACTGATCTTCACTGGCAGATATATTGATGAACTCCTCATTGTTTGGGGGGGGGGAGGGTTTCATTATCTGCCATTCATTTCTCTCCCCCCCCCCCCCCTCCACCGTTGCCAGTAGGTCCATTACATTCTTGGATCTCTGTCTATCTGCGGTGCCAGGTGGTCCCATTTCCACTGAGACATATAGGAAGAAAACTGCGGGGAACACTATTTTATGTTTTTTAAGTTTTCATCCCAAATCCACTGATAGATCAATACCTACAGGGGAATTAATCAGAGCTAAGCGAAACTGCAGTGATTCTACATCTTTTACACAAGAAACAGATATTTGCAAACGGCTGGGACAAAGAGGATACCCAATAGGCCTTCTTGATAGGGCTATTAAACAAGTCTCCAAAAGAAAGAGAGCAGATTAACAACAATATATACCTAAAAATACTTCAATTAAAAGAACCTACTTTAGGTGCTGGAATACAATAGACAGCGGTCCCCAACCTTTTTTTCCACCAGGGACCGGTTTGATGCACGGCAATTTTTCCACGGCCCAGTGGGGGCGGGGTTATGGAGGGTTGGATGTTAAGAATCACAAAAGAAAAAAACAGAATAAAGTGTATACTGTGTCATTTTAGGGGTATAGTATGGGGTAAGCAGTATTTTATAACTGCAGATTGTCAGCTCTGTGGGTTAGCATTTTACATGTCTATAATATACATATGTAATCAGCTGTCATTACAGAGCTATATGCCCCCTGTAGTCTTTAGAGATAGGTATATATACCCATGTAGTAATAAAAAATAAACATATGCCCCCAATAGTACTGAGGCTGGGCTGGGTGGGGCTGTAGGAGGAGGCAGGGCTGTAGGAGGAGGCAGGGCTGTAGGAGGAGGCAGGGCTGTAGGAGGAGGCGGGAGGAGGAGGCTGGGCATGAGGAGGAGTCTGGGACACATGGCTATGAAGCTACTCTTGGCGCTGCTAAGAGGGGGCTCGCACTCCCGGTCACAGCTCGACTACACATACAACATTTTTCTACTTACACCTAATGAGCTGTAACCGGAGCCGCTGGGACCTCCTCTCTCTCTGACAGCGCCGCGCACTGACCAGTGGCGGGCAGCTGGACACTTTGATTCAGTGAGGCCCCTCCCAGGGGGGCGGGGCCCTCGCTTATTTAATTAGACATCCGCCGGTCCCGCCCACAGTCAGGGGATGGCCCGACTGCGGTTACAGCGCGCAGTGATGTAAGTAGACGCAGCTGTAACCGGGCGTGCGGGCCCCCTCTCAGCGGCGCCAGCCCCCTGTCAGCTGCGCTGCTGGCCGTCGCCGGCATCAGGTATAACTGAGGCCGCGGACCGGCAGGAGAGGCGCTACGTGCTGGTCTGCGGACCGGCGGTTGGGGACCCCTGAAATAGACAATATAATTCTATAAAAAATATAATACTCGTATATTTACCAATCTTGAGGGAAGGCGAAATACCTGACTCCATTCTTTCTGATGCTTGTCCTATTGTGCCACAACGTTGCAAAACTTTAGGTAATCATCTTTCCTTATCTTTTTTTGAGTCCAAATCATTATCAGGAAACTGGTTACACTCGAGGGGTTTTTACAGGTGCTGCTCTCATCCTTGCCGCACCTGTGGATTTACCTCCCTTTCTAAATAATTTTTTGATTCCTCTGGCCAAAAAAAGTTTCTAATACAAGATTTATATTAATTGTAATTCTCATTACATTTGGCAGGATGTACCTTATGCAAATTATATTACGTTGGATGTGCAACTAGAAAATTAAAAACTCGCACTTTAGAGCATATTAATTATAATCCTTTTCGTATAAATCTATTTTATATAGACCTTTATTGAGGCCCATAACTGCAATATTAACTCCCTTTAAAATCTGTGGTATTGAAAAATGTAAAAAATCATTCAGAGGTGGAGACTTAGAACGCCTATTAAAAGATAGGGAAGCTTACTGGATCACCACCTTAAATACCCTTCAGCCATATGGTCTAAACACCAGACGTGAGACTATGTTCAACTATTGAAAATGTTTATCAATATTCTATTTACACATTCATTAATATATATGTATTTCATACTCTTCTTTCTTTGCTGTTCTCTCAGCTTTGTATTTATGCATTTTATATTTTCTCACATTTTGTCCATATTACATTTTTATTATAGTTACTGTCTTATGCTTTAGATGTTGCAATCTATTTACTTTGTTTCACTTGCCGCTGGTGCTCCCACTATATCTTTTATGCGCCCTTCTATTTTTTATTTTTTTCTGCTGGAGCTTCTGCGCATGTGCGGAGTGTGCCCGGTATAGCCAGTACTTGGATGCCGTGCGTGCACTGCACATGACCGGACACTCCCAGCCGTGTCTTCTGGCCTTTAGCAGTTTGGCGTGCGCTCGTGTGGGGAGATTGCCATGTGTTAAGTGAATTTCCATATGATTGTTTTTTTTTTTTTTACTTTTTCTGACAGGTGTTTCTTATTCTATATCTTGTTTTCTTTATATAATGTGGCCAGTATGTTAGTTTGCTTATTGCCATGACTGAGTGCGGATCTTCTACCGCCCGAAACGCGTAGGCTGCATCACCCATGTGTCTTCTCTATTGCCACCTTGCACTGCCTTGCATGATTTGTTTTTATGCAAGTACCTAATAAAATTGTTCATTTTTTTTTCAAATAAGTCCGGACGTAGTGCTGGTAAACCAAACTTCACTTTTCTATGTACTGCCACTGTTTCATGGGACAGGCTTCCATGCACCAACTGTATGTGAAGAGGAGCTTGTTATTTTTGTTTCTCTGCAATAAATAGTTTTGCATGCAAAAGTTTAAAGTGCTACAACATTTAAAAAGAAATAAAAAATTGGCCATCACTGTACTTGCAATCACCTAACGGAGTAAGGGTATGTTCACACTGCATTATTCCGGGGCACATTTCAGCACCTATTTGCGCTTCAAGATACACCTGAAATGTGCCTCACAATTACGGTAAATCATAGCTCTCAGGGCTATGAATTATGTCTATCTAACCTGGTGTACAATGGTTCAACAAACTCCAAAGTCAGAAATCCTTAATTCTAGTTAACCCCTTAACGACCTTGGGCGTATCCATACGTCCAGGTCGTTTGGGGGTTCACACACCTGGACGTATGTATACTTCCTGAGTATCGCGCGAACTCAAAACCACAATTCGCGCGATCGGCCCCGACCCCGGATCGCTCCGGGGAGGGGGGGGGGGCGGTTAACCCCTTAATTATCGCGACAATCGGGTCGCAATAACTAAGACGCAGGAGGAGATCGCTCCTCCTGTGTCTGTCAGCGGCAGCAGCGCACGGATCGTTGCGATCCGTGCAGCTCCTGCCTTCCTACAGACAGCACGGAAGGCAGAGAATGTTGTCACAGGAACCAGTCATAGCAACAAGCTATGTACTGATTCCTATTGAATGAGAGATCTAAAGATCTCTCATTCAAATCCCCTATAAAAACACATACAACGCCCCTTTACAAACGCCAATCGCCCCCAAAAAGATCAAAAATAAAGTACCCATATTTGGTATCGACGCGTGCGTAACGACTTGCCCTATAAATCTGTCATGTTTAATTATACCCATACGTGAAAAGGGCCGTAAAAAAACAAAACAAAAAAACAATCACAGAATTAAGATTATTGTTCAATCCCGCAGCACATAAAATGGAATAAAAAGCGATCAAAACTCCTAGTACCGCCCAAAAT